>CM060677.1:150434590-150597090 GCA_030686995.1 Artemisia argyi | reverse complement strand
GGAATAGAAATTGAAATTGACATTGATTATGATTATTACGGAAATATTACAAGGTAGATTTTTCGATACGGTAGGAGGATAGTTGTTATACTTAGGTTACATCCATCGTAACTTAAAGTAAAATACAAGGAAGAGGTACAATCAGGAAATTTTTGAACTAGAGTTTATTTATTCACAACAGGAATTTATTCATCTGCATAAATCTAGTAATCATTCCCTTGATACTATCGAAGTCTTTGAAGAGTTTTCATTTCCTTGCAAAAGTCTTGGCTTTCCAATTTATATTGTAGTTTGGACATTGGTCCTTGTAGTGTCCTTTTGCACCACATCCGTGGCATATTACAGTTGTTGTTTTTCCCTTGTTGTCCGAAGTCCTACAGTTAGTTGCCTTGTGACCTGTTTTCTGACACTCCATGCACTTAACCTTGCAGATTCCTGTGTGATGCTTCTCGCATATTCGACACAGGGGTTTACTTCCATGATATCCCCTTCTGGTAACAGGTGTGGCGAGGCAGTCCCTATTAACTTTTTGTTTGTATTCCAGTTGGCGATGATAGTTGATACGATCTTCCAGATGTTTATGGTAGAAGTCTTGAGCATTGGTGAAGTTGTAGTAGATGGAGTTGTTGGTTCCTATTTCAGTGAGTTTTCGCTTTTGTTTATTTCCATTAGGTCTAACTTCTTGCCTAATCTCTTGGTTATGGGTGATGATAGGGTTAGTCATCCTTTCTGGAGTTTTAAAGGGGGTTGGCCTATATTCCATGCAGCTTTCATGGTTATGCTTATCGGATGTATCCGACTCTCCTCTTGGATAAACTATGGTGGCCCCTTTGAGTACTGCTGACATGATGTTGCTTACCAATTTCTTGACATCTTCAGTAGTCATGGTGATTTTTGATGATGATGGAGTATAGGTATTGTTCATGTTGTCCATCTTTTGAAATCATTAATGAAACTTAACTTAGAATCCATCTGATGTCAGAATATTTTAAATAATGAATCTAATTATTTCATTGATGATAGACTGAATTGAATCCTTACTGTAATCTAATTTCAAGATATGTTTGTGTTGTATCATAAATAGATAATCAACTCTTGATATGGGATTACTAAGGAACAAACTGATTTGTCTACTAAAATAAATTTCTCTCCATTTTTCAAGTTCTCTCTTGAAAATTTATTTTTAGACAATCCTTTGGTTTTTGGTTAATTATAGTATGTTTAAGAAATCTTAACAATTGTAAGAAATCTTACAGTAGATTTGAATAGCATCGTAGAAGTTATCATAATATTAATAACTTGACTGATCGTTTTTGTAAAACAATTAGTACAATGTCTCTTATTAATATGTCATGGATCTACGTGGAGTTATTTGTTTATCAAGGGAGGTAACAAATGATGAGATTTTTACATGAAGGTATGAGGATTCATTGTATTCATGCTTGATACGAAAGAAATGATTGATTCGTAACAGAGAGATGTAACAGAAGAGAAGGTTCTTACACATTATGATTTGATTACAAGTTCTGAAAGGTTCAGATTTATTGAACATTACATGAAATACTAACCAAATCTGTCTGGTTTAGTAGGTGCAACAGGGATACTTGTAAACTTAAGATTAGTTACGCCTCTGACGCAAATATCTAATCTCTTTCTCAAGTTCAAGTTGTGCTGCTTCCATGTTTGAGAAACCTTCCTGACATGTAGAGATCTATACCTTGATAGATCTCGGGCCAATAGATCGTTAGCCTACTAATGTAATCACCAATAAGACTAAGTTAGATAATCTCTGTGAGCTTGTAATTATTGCGGAATATAAAAACAAACTTTATATACTAAACTTGATCTTCTATAGATCAATACTTTTACTAATAATATTATGAAAACTCGTACGTATTACAATGACCTAGGGTTCCTTATATACTAGTGGAAACGCTAACCTTTCATACAAGAAACAAATAATCATAAACTAATAAAAGATATTCTACATATCTTGTCCTAAATTACATAAGTTCTATCCACGGTTTAACTCTATCCGTAGGATCTCTATACGTCCGCAGGAACCAGTCATCAGCAGAAACACTCTAAGCTTCTGTAGGAACCTGTCAGCAGTATCAATCAGTAGTATCTTCAATAATTCCTTACAATCCTCCCCTAATCTTGAATTTGACACAGTTAAGTTCAAGATTTCTTGATAGATCACCAATAGCACAAACAAGAGGATTGAGAAGAAACATCAGCAGCAAAGAATCTTCATAAGTAGAATCTCTATGATCAGCAAGTATTGGAAAACTCCATTCTTTGCAGCAACACATGACCAAATATACATCAAAACATATAAGTTTCATACTATTCTCATCACATCCAGGTGTGTTAACTCCTGTGAGAGGTGAATCATTGAAAATAATGGATTTGATGTCTCTTTACCAATAGCCATCAGTACTGGAGTAGGCAAGTGTTCTCAGTTAGTAACTATGGTACACTGATGACCCAAAGAATATGATTTTCAGCAAATCATCAGCTATAAACGGATTTGAGAAGTCTTTACCTGTAGCCGTTTGCTCAGGACTAGTCAATTATTGATGAAAAATCATCTTGGTCAATTGAATACCAAATATGGATTTCCACTGCCTTTACCACAAGCCATACTCTTATGGGCTAGTCAATTATTTGGAATCCAAAAAAGAAAAATCCATGGTCAATTGACAACCATGTCAACTCTCAGCAATAAAGCATAGGTGAGTTGAGAACCCTATGGTTTTGAGCAAACCATTACAGCTATCAACAGATTTGATGAGTCTTTACCAAAGCTGTACCCTTTGGACTAGCCAACTTTTGGATGGAATAGTCAACATCAGGTAAGTTGATTACCAGAAAAAGTGTGATAGGAATCAACATCAAACCTGCATACAACATACACAAAACTATACAAATATGTTAGTTTTTTTTTTTTTTTTTTTTTTTTTTTTTTTTTTTTTTTTTTTTACTAAACTAAAAGAAAAGAAATAAAATATACAACAAAGTACCATACCGAGACCAGCTCATTGTAGATATGATTCCATTTGAATACCATACTTAGTTGCCAGTTCCTGCTTAGTCAAGATACTTCTTCTGATGAACCTTATCAATTGTTCAGCAAGATGAAGATCATTCTCAGTCATAACCAGAGGAACAGAAAGTTTTGCCTCTAGCATGAGATTCATCACTTCCATGGTAATTGGGTAAAGAACATCAGCCCAGCCATATAAGGTCTTACTAGTGGTTGTAACAATCATATGAATATTAGGAAGAGGAAAGAACTTCCAATAGTCAACCACCCATGTCTTCTGACCTTTCCATACTTGAAACTTCACACCAGAATCACCTCGATGAGAATCACAAAGAATTTGTAAATCTCCCATCAAATACATTCCAATTCCTTCAGGAGAATGAGTTTGATAATAATTGGTAACCCAGTCATAAAGTGAGAGAAGATCTTGCTTGTCCACCATGTGTAATATCTGACTCAGAAAAGTGAAGGTCTTGGTAGAGCCATATTGTCTATGAAGAACATTCACTTGTCCTTGACCAATCATAGAATCAACAAGTTCCCATTTTACAATTTTCTCCCAAACAACTGGATATTGGCCATCATCAGAATCATAGTCAATGAAAGTACTATCCTCCAATGGAGCATCCTTAGAAGCCTTCCTCTTGATAGCTTTAGACTTTCTCCTAGTGCCAGTAGTAATAGGAATTGAAGGACCATCAACAGGTTCTTCTTTAGGCACTTGTTTGGAAGCATCAGGAGTAAATTGTGCTGAGACATCAGCAGGAACATCTGCAGAATCATCATCATCAGGTACGTCTATTGGAGTATCTGCTGAAGCATCATGTGAAACATCATGTGGAGCTTTAGTAATATCAGGTTGAGATTCAGCAGTATCATGATGAGAAGCATCAGGAGTATCATCCATCTGAGGCAACACAGAAGGAGAATGCACTTTCTCTTGACCACCATGAAATGACCCAATGGACTCAGCAGGCTGATCAGCAGTATCATTAAGCCTGGTTCTCTTAGCAACAGGCCCATCCAAAAGTCTACCTCTAAACTCCAGGACATCTTGGACATGTAAACCAGAGGAATGAAGATTGGAAATGATCTTGTCATAGTAGAAGGTGAGCTGTTGATCAGAAAATCCCCAAACCTTCTTTTAAGTCCATCCTGACCCAAACATAGAACATCCCTGATTCTTTACAAAATTCCTCATGTATTTCTTTATTTCTGCCTTTGTCCAAGGTCTTTCCCTTCGATACTTAGCTTTTCTCTCTGCCTCATGTTGTCTCTGCAACTTTCCTCTTTCAACCATCATCTGAACAAAATCAGGTTTATTAACTCCAAGCACTGATTCACCCAAATTAGGCTTAGTAGCAGCCTGTGCAGCCAAATTTTCCCATTGTTCTGCAGAAAGATTCTTAGCTATTTCATCTAGTTCCTTTTGTCTTTCAGCAGGCAGGGTGCTAGTAAATCGAGTTCCCATCTTATCCAAATCAGCTTGAATTTTCCTAGCAAGTGCTTCTGAGGCTTTCAAATCCAATTGAACTTTAGTATTTGCAGCATCCTCTTCAGCTTGCAAATGTGCAGCAGCAATCTCACTAAGTTTTTCATTAGCAAGTTCCACCTTTGACTTCACTCTTGAAGGAATGTCCTGATCAATCATGATGGACTTTCCTTTGTCTTTCTTAATTGTAGTAGTCTCAGGAGGAACAGAAGTCTTGTAAGTAGAATCATCAGGACAATCAACTTGGATATCTGCTGATGGATCATGAGTGCCCACTTCTGGCATAGGAGTAGGAAAAGGTTCCTTTCTAGGAGCATCAGCAGAAGTCTTATCAACAGAATGCTTTCTTCTGACATAAGTTACTCTTGACTTCTTTGAAACACTTGTATCAGCAGAATAAACAGCATCAGTAGTTGGTGCAGGCCTATCATCAATAGAATGAATAGATGGTGCAGGCCTAGCATCAGCAGCATTCTTCTGAACACTATCCAATGTGGTAGCAGCAAGAAGTTCAAGGCCTTCCAAATCAATTGTGTCAGATGCTTTAGTAGATTCCTCATATGATTCATACACAACACCTTGTCTTTTCCTCTTCTTGAGCTTAGCCTCCAACTTCTTAACTCTCCCAATGAGAGTCAGAACAGCATTACTAAGATTCTTTTTGGTGACATTCAAATCATTCTCCAACTTGTCCACCTTAGTCACATACCTGTTCAACAAAGCTGTTGGGAATTATACTAACAGTTACCACGGCTAAGTGAAGATGTTACAACTGCTGAAGATTGTACTTGCAGTGGAAACTCATTACCACTGCAAGAACATATATTACCACTGCTTATTAGATAACTGTTAGGAAATGTGTTTAGATAAATATAGAATAGATCTTGTGTATATCTTATTCTATTAGCATTATACTTATCTTGTAGAAGAGGACTCCTTGTGCTATAAAAGGAGATCCTAGGTTAAAGGTTAGATATACGTTTCTAGAGCTTCAAGGTGTAACCCTAGTGATATCAAGATCACTCGTATTATTATCATTAATAATATTGGAGCTAATCGTTTGTTACATACATTGTTCTTATTCATAAACAACTGTCTTACTCACAATCAAACCTCTAAGTGTTACTAAGTAGATTCCGCATACTTAGTGATATAACTCAAAGTATCAATCTAACATAGTTCAAGGTGTATAGATCCATAAAGTGGTATCAGAGACAGGCTTTGATACTTTGATTTAGAATACTCTAGTTCACTCAGAAGAATCAATGGAGACAGAAACTAGTAACTCAAACATTGCTGCTAAGCTTCCAAAGCTTAAGTTGAATGACTTTGAGATGTGGAGGCTGATGATCGAACAATTCTTTATGGTCCAAGACTACACACTCTGGGAGATTATTATGGTTGGAAATTCTGTCAAACCAAGTTCTACTTCAGAGATGGTTGGTGGCAAGGAAGTAATTAAGGTCAACACTGGACCTGTAACTAATGATGAAAGACTTCAGATGAAGAATGATCTAAAGGCCAGAGGTTTGTTGCTGATGACACTTCCCAGAGACCAAGTTCTAGCATTCAGCAAGTACAAGACTGCAAAGACTCTTTTTGAGGAGATCTGTAATGTTTTTGGTGGTAATGATTCCACCAAGAAGACTCAGAAGACTCTGCTAAAGCAGATTTATGAAAACTTTGGTTCAACAAGTAATGAATGATAGCATCTTCACAAGGCTACAAAAGATTGTTACTCAACTCACTGTTTTTGGAATTGAGGTGGAAAGGGAAGACCTCAATCTAAAGTTCTTAAGAAGCTTACCCTCTGAGTTTGGAACCAATGTTGTTGTGTGGGAAGATAAGCCAGATTTGGAGACCATGAAACTTAATGATTTGTACAATAACTTCAAGGTTATTGAACAAAGATTGAAGAAAGCTGGCAAATTAAGCTCAAGTTCAGGAAGTGTAGCACTCATATCATCATCTCTTGATGATAGTAGTTCAAATGAAGAAAGTGATAGTCATGATGACAGTGCTAATATTGTTGTTTCCAATGGTAGTGGAAGTGTTTTCACTGGTAGCTCAAAGAGACAGATTGCAGGACTTAGTGATACTACATTTTATGGCTTTATATCAAGTCAAGTGGGTGGTTCAATTCTGAATCATGAGGATTTGGATCAAATTGATGAGGATGATATGGAGGAGATGGACATTAAATGGCAAGTGGCATTACTAAGCTTAAGGACAAAGAAGTTTTGGAAGAAGACTAGAAGAAAGATTAACATCAGTGGCAATGAAACAGTAGGTTTTGACAAAAAGAAGGTGGAGTGCTATAATTGTCATAAGAAGGGGCATTTTGCCAGGGAGTGCAGAAAGCCAAGGAAGTCTGACAACAGGTCAACTTGGTATAAGCAGGACAAGAAGAAGGAACCTACTACTGATGAGCCAAAGGGGCTATTGGCTATTGATGGAGTGAGCTTTGATTGGAGCTTTATGACTAAGGATGAGGAAGATGATTCAGAGTCTGCAATGGTTGCTACAGAGCTTGCACTAATGGCTTTTTCTGACTCTGAGGTACAAATTAATAATGCTTGTTCTAAATCTTGTAAGGCCTTAAAAGAGTATGAGAAAATTAAAGCACAATATGATGAACAATTGCTAGAGTTAAATCATACTAATTATAACTTAGCAAATCATAAAAGAGGCCTAGGTGTTTTAGAAACTCAATTAGAGCATTATAGGGCAAATGAATCTAAGTTCAATGATGATATTGCAGTATTAAGAAGAGACTTAGATTATCAGGTTGCTGTAAATAAGGTTCTTAGAGAAGAACTAGAAAAGGTTAAAATGGCTAGTGAGAATATAAAGATAACTAAGCAAACACTGGATCACCAATCCAAGTGTATTGACAAAATTTGGGAAGCCCAAGTTGTGAACAAAGCCAAATCAGGAGTTGGATACAAATCAGTTCCACCACCTCTAAGAGGTGTTCCATCACCTCCTGGCATTGACTTAGCTCATACAAGATTAGAAGAATTCCAGGAACCACCTATGACCTATGGACCAAAGTTTGTTAAACTAGTTGAAATTGAAAAGGTTCAGGTTGAGGTTGATACATTTGATAGTGCTTGTGACTCATCTCTTAAAGATGAAAATTTGAATGTTGAGTCTAAACCTAGTGTTCTGAGAATGTTAAAGTGGAGGTTAAAAAGAGTATTCCGGAGGTAGTCAAAGAGAAGCCTAGGTCACATCCTAATTTCACTAGGCCCACTACTAGATATGCAGAGATGTACAGAAGTAGGTCACCAACTCCTAGGGGTAATATGAGGAGTTGGAATCATGTTAAATCTAGGAAATTTGGTAGTGATTTTGTGTTCAATAACAAACCCTGTCATATATGTGGTAGCTTTGACCATTTGTCTTATAGCTGTACCTACCACTTGGGAAGAAGGGAAGTGTTTAGGAATACTAGGGTGAATGGACAAAATGCTAATAACTTAACTCACCCAAATCCACTTAGTAAGATGATTCCCATGTCTGTTTTGCTTAACTCTGGAATTAAACAAATTTCCACTGCTAGACCAGCAGTTTCCACTGCAAGACCAGCAGTTGCCACTGCCAGAAACAAAAACAGAGTTTACCCTAAGTCCCCTGTTACAAATTTTGTTAAATCTAATCAAATAGGGAAAAAGACTAATTTTGAAAAGAAAGTTAACAATAATCAGAAGTGGGTACCCAAAGTTTCAAAACCAGCAGTTTCCACTACTAAGCCAGCAGTTACCACTGCACGGCCAAAGGTTACCACTGGTGGGTCTGTTAACAAGAAAAGGGTAAATATAGGAAATGCTGTTAAGGCCTCAGCACGTTGGGAATGGAAACCAAAAGGAACCATCACCTCAAACAATCCCAATGGTGTATCAATGACCTTTGATAGATATAATTATATTGATACACTAGGCAGATCCAAGTCATTTGTGGCTTGGGTCCCCAAAAGGAACTAATTCCTTTATTTTGTGTGCAGGAACATTCAAAGACTACAAATGATCAAGGATACTCAGACAGTGGATGTTCCAGGCACATGACTGGCAATAAGTCCTACCTTTCAGACTTTCAACCTTATGATGGACAATTTGTCAGCTTTGGAGGAGGAATTGGTGGCAAAGTTTCTGGCAAAGGAACAATCAAGGCTGGAAACATTGACTTTAAAGATGTGCAGTATGTGAAAGAACTTAAGTACAACCTTTTTAGTGTGTCACAGATGTGTGAAAAGAAGCACAGAGTTCTATTCACAGAAGATGAATGTTATATCTTATCTAAGGATTATAAGCTTCCTGATGAATGTGACATTTTGCTTAAAATCCCTAGAAAAGGTAATCTGTGTAGCATTGACATGAAGAACATAATGGCTAATAATGATGTTACTTGCTTTCTTGCTAAAGCCACTTTGGATGAATCAATGCTTTGGCATAGAAGACTTGGTCATGTAAACTTCAAGACCATCAACAAGATTGTGAAAGACGGACTTGTCAGAGGTCTACCAGAGAAAAGATTTGAAAATGACCAAACTTGTGTTGCCTGTCTCAAAGGAAAGCAACACAGATCTTCATGCAAGACCAAAGCATTCAATTCTATTGATCATCCACTCTTTATGCTGCATATGGACTTGTTTGGTCCTACTTCTGTGAGCAGCATCAATTTGAAGAAGTATTGTCTTGTTGTGACTGATGATCTTAGTAGATTCACATGGGTTTTCTTTTTAAGAACTAAGGATGAAACCACTGGCATCCTTAATACATTAATCACTGAAGTTGAAAATCAATTTGAAAAGAAAATCAAGATCATCAGGTGTGACAATGGAACAGAGTTCAAGAATAAAGTTATGGATGATTTCTGCAGAGACAGAGGTATTAAAAGAGAATTTAGTGTTGCAAGAACTCCTCAACAAAATGGAGTTGCAGAAAGAAGAAACATAACACTAATTGAGGCTGCTAGAACCATGTTAGCTGATTCAAAACTTCTAGTGACTTTTTGGGCTGAAGCAGTTAACACTGATTGTTACATTCAGAACAGGGTTTTAGTGGTCAAAACAAAGAACAAGACACCTTATGAGTTATTCAGAGGAAGACCTCCTACTTTGGAGTTTGTGAGGCAATTTGGGTGTCATGTTACCACTGATCATCTGGGTAAATTTGAAGAAAAGTCTGATGAAGGATTCTTTGTTGGATACTCTATGGTTAGCAAGGCTTTTAGAGTCTATAACTTAAGAACAAAGAAGATTGAAGAGAACTTGCGTGTTCAGTTTCTTGAAAATAAAGCAAACATGGCAGGTTCAGGACCAGATTGGCTATTTGATCTTGAAACATTATCCAATACAATGAATTATGTACCTCCCACTTCAAGTACTGGAGACAAAGATGTTGAAGAATCAGAAGAATTCATTGATGAAGATGAAGCTTGTAAAGATGATGAAGATCAAATTGTTATGCCACTTTGGGACTTTGTTGATAATTCTGAAAAGACAAGTGATGCAGATGGTGTGAATATTGATGCATTGAATAAAGAAATTCCTACTAGCAGTGGTAACTCAATTCTCACTGCTACACCAGAAGTTTCCACTGTCAGCCCAAATGTGGAACATACTTCTCAGGAATCATCAAGTGATGATGTAGAGATCTCAAACATGCCTACAACATATGATATTCCTAGCACATCACAGTCTTCAATTCACAAAGTGCATCCACTTGACAATGTTATTAGTGAACTTCAATCAGGTGTGAAGACTAGAAGACAGACAAAGAAAGATGATATTCATGGGTTCATTAGTGAAGTGTATGAGTCCAAGAAGCATAAAAGGAAGAATGAGTGTTTGTTTTTCTATTTTCTCTCATAGGTGGAGCCTAAGAATGTTTACATGGCTTTAGAAGAATCTAGCTGGGTTGAAGCAATGCAAGAGGAGTTGTTGCAGTTTAAACTAAAAAAGGTTTGGGTTCTTTGTGACTTGCCTGATGGTATGAAGGTCATTGGTACTAAATGGGTTTTCAGAAACAAGAAAGATGAAAGAGGTATTGTAATAAGGAACAAAGCTAGATTGGTTGCTTAAGGATACACTCAAGAGGAGGGTATTGATTATGAAGAAATGTTTGCTCCTGTTGCAAGGATTGAGGCTATTAGATTGTTTCTAGCCTATGCATCATTTATGGGCTTTACAGTCTATCAAATGGATGTTAAGAGTGCCTTTCTGTATGGTACTATTGATGAGGAGGTATATGTCTCTCAACCTCCAGGCTTTGAAGATCCTCAACACCCAAATAAAGTGTATAAAGTGGTTAAGGCTCTTTATGGCTTACATCAGGCTCCAAGGAAGTGGTATGAAACCTTAGCTAATTATTTGTTGAATAATGGGTTTCATAGAGGCAAGATTGACCAAACTTTGTTCATCAAGAAATACAAGGGTGATATTCTACTTGTTCAAGTTTATGTTGATGATATTATCTTTGGATCTACTAAACAAGAGATGTGCAAAGAGTTTGAGAAGCTGATGAAAGATGAATTTCAGATGAGTTCTATGGGAGAACTTACATTCTTTTTGGGGCTGCAAGTACAACAGAGTAAAGAAGGCATCTTTATCAGTCAAGACAAATATGTGATTGAGATCATTAGGAAGTTCAAGTTTACTGATGCCAAACCTTCAAATACCCCTGCTGACAAGACCACTCATCTATTGTTGAAGAATGCTAGTGGTGCTAATGTTGATGTTCACACTTACAGATCTATGATTGCTGTATGTGCTTGTGCAAGATTTCAAGTGACTCCAAAGACATCACATATGATAGCAGTGAAAAAGATTTTTAGGTACTTGAAGAATTATCCTAATCTAGGCTTATGGTATCCAAGAGACTCTCCTATGGAATTGATCACATACTCAGACAGTGACTATGCTGGTGCAAGTTTGGATAGAAGATCAACTACTGGAGGATGTCAATTTCTTGGATGTAGATTGGTGTCATGGCAGTGCAAGAAGCAAACTATGGTTGCTACTTCAACCACTGAAGCAGAATATGTTGCAGCTGCTAGTTGTTGTGCTCAGATCCTTTGGCTTCAGAATCAATTATTGGATTATGGGTACAATTTCATGAACACCATTATCTATATAGACAATAGTAGTACCACATGCATTATTAAAAATCCTGTGCAACACACTAAAACTAAACATATTGAAATTAGACATCACTTTATTAGAGATTGTTTTGAGAAAAAGCTTATTAATGTTGTCAAAATCCATACTGATGACAATTATGCTGATTTATTAACAAAAGGGCTTGATGTGGGTAGATTTCAATACTTGGTAACAGGTATTGGAATGCTAAATCCATAAATCTTTGATGTCTAATACTTTTCAGTGTTGCAGGATAGTTTTTAGGTACTAATATTGTTTGTATGGTATGTGTGGTTTTCTACTAACTTGTATGCAGAGTTATCAAGAGCACAGTGGAAATAAACATACAACATTGGAAAGATTGGTGATAAAAAGCATAAATAAAGAGTACTTTTATTGATATTATAGAGAAGTACATCACAACCATTCAGAAAACATTGTCACCAAACTAGAAAACCATAACAAGACATAAAGCTACAACCTAACACCTACTCCATAGGTTTCTTTCCTTTTCCCTCATACTCATGCTTGCCCTTGGAAGTCCTCTTTCTCTCATCAAAAGAAAGTTGTTTCCTTGGACAAGCAAGTCCCAGAACTTGCTTGGGAGGCCTTGATGCTTGGGTAGGCTTTTCAACAGCAGGCCACTCCATGTTGTTTATGGCAGTTGTCAATGCTATGGCGAGGGCCTTTGGAAGCTCTTTGGAAAGATCAAAGGTTGGATCATTATCATTATCAGAGGAAGAACTGGTATAGAACTCCAAAGATGGAGCAGGAGAAGCTTCAGTATTTTTGGATGGCTTGTTAGATGCTGTGGAAGTAGTTGCACTTGGTGGGAAGTAATCACTCCATCCTATTAAAAGATCCTCTGAGTTTGAACAATAGCTGATCTCCTCATCAGATGAATCATCAGAAGATATGTAGACTATTGGGAACCAGCTCATTGTGTTGATTAAGGGTTTGTGTTATTGAAGATGTTTGTTGATGAGAGATAAAAGTTATGAGCCCCCATTTATAAGCAAAGTCAAGGTCGAATTCTAATTAATGAAGAATATTTACTCTTACTTGTTTTGGTCAGTTGGAGGAGTAAATTTGGTTATTATCGGGTTGACTTTTGGAAGATATTTTTGTGAATAGTAACTTGGTTAAAAAGTTACTTTGGGTTAATTTTTATGGGTTTAGTTGAGAGTTACTTTGTGTTGCAGCATACAACCTATCTTATTGGAGTCATTGGAGTTATAAGGTGTGTATCATAAGACACACAACAAATGGTTATTGATTCACCATGTATAATCCACATAAGAATCAACTAGTCCAAAGCAAACGGCTCCTGGTAAAGACTTATCAAATCCGTTTATGGTTGATAGTTTACCAAAAACTATATGGTTATCAACTCACCATACTCCAAGTGATCAAGAGTTGGCTAGTCCATAGCAAACGGCTCATGGTAAAGACATATCAAATCCGTTGGTAGCTGGTAGTTTGCTAAAAACTATGATAAGACACTACAAGAAAAATGGCTTTTTAGGACCCCCATAAGCGTCATAAAATGGTACTTTTTAGGACCTTTCATTTAATAGGACCAAGGATGAAAGTGTTTCATGTAAGGCGGTTGTAATAGGTCCAAAGCGTCCTAACCCTTATGAAACCAATTTTATGGTCATATTATATGTCTATGAACAACACAAATAGCGTCCTAATAAAACCATATTAGGACACTTTTACATTGTTTTAACATGTGATTACCTACTTTTAATCTTTTGAAACACATAAAAACGTCCTTAAAAATATTGTTAGGATGCTTATGATGTAACATCATAGCTATTTTAGCAACCAAGAAAAGGGTCCTAATAACTCAAATAAGATTATGATACCAATTTTATAGTCGCATTTTAGGTCTATAAACAACACAAATAGCGTCCTAATAAAAACATATTAGGACACTTTTCCAATGTTCTAACATGTGGTAACCTACTTTTAATCTTTTGATACACATACAAGCGTCCTTTAATGTTAATTCTTAGGACAGTTATCATATACCATTATAGTTACTTTAACACCAAGAAAAGGGTCCTAATATCTCAAATACGATTATGAAACCAAATTTATGGTCGCATAATATGTCTATGAACAACCAAATAACGTCCTAATAACAACATATTAGGACACTTTTACAATGTTGTAAAACGTTGTTACCTAATTTTAATCTTTTGATACACATACAAGCGTACTTAAAAGATAATTGTTAGGACGCTTATCATATAACATTATAGCTAATTTAGCACCAAGAAAAGGGTTCTAATATCTCAAAGAAGATTATGAAACCAAATTTTTGGTCGTATAAAATGTCTATTAACAACCTAAATAACGTCCTAATAACAACATATTAGGACACTTTTACAATGTTAAGTTAATTGTTAGGACGGTTAATAAGTTTAATAGGACAATTTCAAAGTCCTGACAAGTCATATGATAGGACGCTATTTTCACCATGCACACTGTATTATTACGATATGAATAAAACATCAACTAAATATTAAATGAATAAAACGAAATAGTATTTCAAATTACCAATTGTCATAACAAAAGCACTAAACATAAATAAGGTAGACAGAATCTAACATAAAGTCTGTTAACATTAAACAATACATTAACGCAACAAGAAGCTTAGTCCGTGGTCATCATGCATCATCTCTCTCAATCCTCACGGACCACCTACAAATAAACACCCATGTATAAGCATTAAGGTCCATGTTAGTAAAATTATTGGTATCACAAGATTAACAAATACATACCGAGATAAAGGGACAAGGCCATGCTATGGTTGCACCAACACAGTCTTCAATTGTGGCAAATAACCCATAGGGTCTCACCAAAATTTCATCTCTTTTTGTTGGTACTTGAACGTTTACCTCACACCATCCTCGTCCAATCTCTGTACCACCAACTATATCATTTGGGTTCAAGCTCCTCACCCATCCTTTTGCTACAGTCTCGGTTGAGTTTAGAATGCTTTTAAGGACAACTTCATCCCCGACCTAGATTTCAGTTTTACACAAACATTTATCAATTTATAGTCAAGACACATGTATTAGGTTAAACAGATGTAATACCGCAGGTATGGAGGCTGGTGTATACAAAGGAGGTGAAGTCCAATAGAAATTCAAAACTCACCCAGTGGCGGAGCTTGGATGTCTTGTTTGGGGGGGCCAAAAAATCTCGAAAAAAATGTAATATCCTATATAAAAGACTATCTAAAGTCATATGAAAAACGAAGTCCAAAATTAAAATTAGTGAACTATCATAAATGATAACATAAAAGTGCCAATTTATAACTACATATTTGAACTCTTGAAGACTTATTATATTGGTTTATTTAGATTGGTATAAAGTGCCAATTTATAACTGCTATGTACTACTACAACATGAAAAGGATGTGAAAAGATTATCAACTTTGTATAATTAACTTTTCCACTAGCCACGTTACCAAAATTATAGGAAGCTACAATGAAAAATAAATGCTTAAATTCCTAAAACTAACAAAATCACTAACTGTCACCTATATTTTAGGGGGGGCCAAGACCCCTTCCTGCCCTTTATAACCTTCGCCACTGAACTCACCCATGATCACAACTACCCAATAACGCAAAATAAGTTATAACTTTATTAATAATATCTTAAATGACCAATTCTGACATCTCTTTTCCTTTACATTTATATTTAGTGTTTAGGCTAGATCTATTTATTGTCATATACTTCAAATGACAATTAAAACTAATGTGTATAAGCAAGCAAAACATAACCCACGACAAAATAGGCTAATACCACTCGACCCGAGACAACCAAATAAGCAACCATGACTCAATAAGCAGAATAGATACTAGCATAAGATACCCACAGCCAAACGAATAAGTCAAATAAATAAACAAATTAGTATCCAATCTGAAACACAATACGGTCTCGACCCAATTTAAAACAAAAGAAACAATAACAGTATCATTACTAAATCCAGTAGCAAACCCGAAAGTAAGCTGGCTCCGACCTGACCCGTATGCAAACCAAATCAAACAACCTCATTTTAATCCAAGTTTTTAACCTTACGAATTTGTGTAAAAACGTTTTTAATCTAGTTATTATTCCACAAAAACTTAACAAATCGGTTTATTAATTGGTTTGAATAAAAATTAACAAATACGATTTTGAAAAAAATCAACATACCACACAAAAAAATGACGAGGCGACAGGATTGACAAAACAAGTGCCAAGCCGAAACCCAGACTCACTATCTAATACACGATCTTCAATCTTTAATGGTGGCTGAACGGCTGGGGTGGTGGCGTGGCTCGGTGATGATGGCCAGAATAGATGGCGGCAGAGGGTGACCAAGGTGGGGGTAGAGGTTTTTAGCGTGTGTGGTGGCTAGAAGTGATGAGGAGATCACAAGGAGAAGGATGGTGGTGGCGGTGTGATGTGGGGGTGAGCGGTGGTAGTGATTGGAGGTGGCCGGATTCTAGAGAGAGATAGGGAAGGCGGCTATAAGTTGCAAGTGGGGATACTAACCCTAAAATGAGATAGAAGTGGGCTTATATAGCCTTAGGACTAGTGGTGCAAACCTTATTGACCCACAAGGACTAAAACTGAAAAATTAAGCAAGGGTAGGAAGTGTAGTTTTTGTTATACTTTTAAATAAAAACGTTCTTGGGCTCGTTTAGTGTTTCAAAAATAGTCGGGTGATTTTCTACGTTGCGCCAATATTCTTAAAATCATTTTTCCATTATAAATGACTATAAATACGTTTACTCTTGTGTTATCTCGTGAAAATGAATATTTCACATGTTATTAGGTTTATTTGTGCCGACTCGCGTTGTGTTATTAGGTTTATTTCTGTGACTATAAATACGTTTACGCTTGTGTTATCTCGTAAAAACTTTGCCGAAAACGACTCGCACCCCATTTTATCTTAACGATTCAAATAAATGGAACAAGTATACATGGTTTCTCTTTCACGATATTAACAGTTGATAAGCATTGAGGATAACTTGTTTGCATCGATTCCTCGGTCTCCCAGGTAGCTTCACGCTCTGGGTGATTCTTCCAAAGAATTTTCACAAACGGAATGACCTTGTTTCTTATGACCCTATCTTTCCGATCTAAGATAGCCTCGGGCTCTTCAGACAAAGACATGTCTGGCTGAATCTGATCAAACGGATATGAAACCACGTGCAACGGATGATAGTTGTATCCCCTAAGAAGAGATACATGGAACACATTATGAACGTGAGAAAGCTGAGGAGGTAGAGCCAACCGATAAGAAACCTCCCCAATACGATCCAGAACGGTTGGTACGAACAATGCCAAATACCTATATGTATTTGGGACATTATCTAATGTTGGTGCCAAATACTTATGTATTTGGACCATTATCTAATGTTGGTGCTAAATATTTATGTCTTTGGAACGGTTGTGAAAAATAAACATGTATTTGGGGTGATTTTTATAAACTGTTTAACTGTTTTTAAATCTTATGTATTTTGAATATTTAATAAAAACTAACCCAATTTACACTTTTTTCCTGCATGTGTTGTCTATATTTTGCTTTTATTTTCTTGAACATCAAATTAAATTTATAATCGATTTTATTAATTTACTCTAATATTCAGTAGCCCTTCGTGATTAACTTTTAATCTATATAACGAATTAATATCTATGATATTACTTAAAACGCGTCATCTTCTAATTTTTAGTGAGTTAACTTTGTTGTTTCTCAAATAAACATTTTGTCCTTTAAGGTCAAGTTAAAAATATTCATATTGTATATACAAAAGCGAATAAACAAATGCTTGAGGTCATCTATGTTCAGGTTACATGACAGGGCGAGTCTGAGAGTTATAAGAAAAACAACCAACCACGTTGTTTCTTTACCATGAATAGGTGTAAGAATCACATCATTCATAAAATATTTTAGAGATGATAATTATTTATCCTTTTTTGTTTGTTTCGGAGCCGTTTTGGCGAGGCGTACTAAACCCACTACGCTAGGGGCGAGCGTGTCTGTGAGCTTAGGTCTATTAGTGTATGACTTAACTGAGGCACCCCCGACCATATCTAACCTATTTCCCGGCCAACTCTCAAATGCTAGCTAGTAAGTTTGAACCCTAAATCTATTGTCCAAAAGTTAAAGGCTTACCATTAAGCCATTTGATTTTTTTTATTCATCAATATTAATATCAATATAAGAAAAATTCAATGTAGACCCAAAATTCTCTCTAGACCCAATGAACCAATCACATCCATCAATTTTCTAATTAAAAAAAAAAAAAAAAAAAACACTTTAATTTTTTAATAAAAAAAATAAATATATCACAAACCGTTAATCATTAAGCAAAAAGAATTATACCATCACAATGAGAATTATATCATCTTTTTATAGAGGAGAACTTTTATATACTTTCGAAGAACCCTTTTTTCGGCTTACTTTTGTAAGTGTTGAAATTTATGACTGAAAAAACCAGATGTTGTTTGTTATTTTAAAATTATACAAGTGATTTGTGAAACCATATGTGATTTCTAAAATCATATGTGATTTTTTCAGAAGCAAATTTTAATATTAAAGTTAAACTCGAAAAATAAATAAATAAATAAATAAAATACTGTCGAAAGTGTATTGAAGCGCATGTCAACTGAAAGATAAAAATATTTTTGTCGCGATTGTGTAATTTTGGTCGCTTAACGATATACCATATGCAAGATTATTTATTTTTAATAAAAAGATGAAAAATGTTTTTTTTTTTTTTTTTACTTAAATTTTGAATTGCGTTAAGTAATTTTTATATTTCATTTTAAATTCAAATGGTAAATTTAGTAAAGAAGTCAAAACTTGTAGAAGAAGACATTCAAAAAAATTTAAATGAAACCGAAAGTCGCTAATGTGGTGATTTAAGAAAAAAATTTAAATGAAACAGAAAGCCGTGCCTATTAGGGCTTTATCTATAACTAAATTAATATTTTAAATATTTTTTAATACGTAAACTTTTATTACTTTTTTGTTTTTAACTCATGAATTTTTTTTCTTGCGATAACTGCAAATTGAATCCGTAAATTTTGCATCAAATGTCAAACACTACAACAAAATAGTAACATGCTCACACTTATTAGAGCATGGCGCCACACTTTAAAGTGTGAAGAATTAAAAAGTTCACACTAGCATGTGTGTGAACCAATTGGGTATAGCAAATATTGTCACACTTTTATGTGTGAAGGTTTATAAATATTTTCACACTTTTAAGTGTGAGGGTTTTAAAACAATTCTTCACACTTTTTAGTGTGATGATTTTGATTTTGAAATAATTCTTCAACTTTTAAGTGTGATGCTTTTAATTTTAAAATAATTCTTCACACTTTTAAGTGTGAGATTGAAATTCTTCACACTTTTTAAGTGTGAAGATTTTGAAACAATTATTCACACTCTTAAGTGTGAATACCTTTAAGAAAAAGTTCACACTTTATAAAGTGCGAAGAAAAAAGCGTGTAAAAATGACAAATTTGTTGTAGTGAAACAAGAATCACGATTTCGTGAATATAATTATTTTCCGTTATATACCGTCGTTTTACACTACAAGAAAAGGGGGGTTTTTAGGACAAAACTTTTTGGAACGGTAAAAAAATTGTGCCAAATAAACGTATTTGGCACTTGTGGGGTAACCGTGACAAAAAGTTAGGTATTTGGGACGGCTATTACGAAATTGTTCCAAATACATATGCATTTGGGACATTTTCTAATAATGGTGTCAAATATATGTGTATTTGAAACGGTATGAGTTACCAGTGCCAAATATTTATGTATTTGGGACGGTTCGTACCATCGGTGCCAAATTCATATGTGTATTAGGAATGGTTTCTGCTTTTGGTGTCAAATACTCATGTATCTGTAACGGTGGGTACGAACGGTGCCAAATACTTATATGTATTAGGAACATTAACTAATATTGGTGCCAAATACTTATGTATTTGGAACAGTTTTTATAGGTTGTGAAAATACACATGTGTTTGGGGTGACTTTTATAAATTGTTTTTAATTCTTATGTATTTGGAACATTTTTAGAAAACTGACCCAATTTACATTTATTCCGGCACTTGTATATATCAAAGCGGATAAACAAATGACCGAGGTCATCTATGTTCAGGTTACTGGTAGGGCGAGTTGGAGAGTTATAAAAAATAGAACGAGCCATGCTTTTGTATTTATTTCGAATAGGTGTAAGAATCACTTTATTCATAAAATTTATTAGACGATAATTATGTGTCTAGGCTCGAGCCTGTCTGTGGGCTTTGGTCTGTTTGGGTCTATGGCTTAACTGAGGCCGGCCAACCCCAAACGTTAGCTAGTAAATTTAAACTCTAAATCTATTGTCAGAAATTTAAAGGCTTACCACTAAGCCATTTGATTACGTTTATTCATGTTATATATATCAAATAGCTAAATAGTAATTGATAGCTTATAGGCTTTATACTTGAAATAGCCTCACTAAGGCCGCAACATACAAACATGTGCCATTACAGTACAAGGCTAGATGATGCAACACCCATGCTATAACATGTATAACGAAGATTGAAAAGCAACTAATAAAAAAACTATATATTAAATTTAATTTAATTTAATTAACCAAATAAAAACACATTATTGATTAAAAACATCCAAATATATTTTTAACCATAACTTTTGATAAAAGCTTGAAACGACAAGCTCGCACTACTAAAAAAATAAGAATAAAGACACCTGCATGGAGACTTTTTTTTTTTTTTTAAAGACAGGTTTCGAAAAACTTTTCCACAAAAAAAATAGGATCAAGGCTGGTTTTATAATTCGAACAGACATCAAGACCGGTTTCCCATGATAAAGAACGGTTTATAAAAAAGCGCGACCTATTGCTAACTTTCAAACACGTCTTTATTTGTTTGACCGGTAAATACCGTTTTCTAAACCAACACCGGTTTGTCATCTGTGCTGAGACGGACCCAAGATTTATTAGAAGGTGTCGCATAATTTTTTTTTTTTTTTAATAATTATGAGTACTAAACTTACTCTATAAAATAATTTATTAAGTAAAATTGGGGGCTAAACATGTTAATAAAAGAAATTCTATAAAAAAATGGACTTTGTAACCTAAAATCGTGTTAATAATTTTATTAAGTAAAATTGGCGGGACTTAAAAATTTTAATTTTCATCCTAAAATTTCATTCCGACTCAACCAAATCAAACCAAAATTTTCATCTAAAAAAACCCAAATCATACTGCACCATCATCCTCCATCTACATCTGCACCCTAACCCTAACCCTTCTCCATAATCTCTCTTGTCACCAAACCATCTCCACCACCATCGCCATCATCAAGCCACCTAATCATATTGTAGCCACCATCATCCTCCATCTACATCTGAACCCTAACCCTCCATCTTTACCGTTGCTGCCGCTCCACCTCACAATCCCATATCGCCATCTTTTTGGAGCACACACGTCTATAGCACCCTTTTCTCGGAAAACACCAGGTAATTTGATTAGTCAAACAAATGGAATTTATCATACAATTATTGAAACTAAAGGCTCGATTGATATGGTGGTATAACTTTTTGTACGGTCGAATTTGATGTATGGAAGGTGTTCGATGAAATGCCTTAAAGAAAATTAACATAATTTTTTGATTGTTTATCAATTCAACAACGGATACGTGATAGTGGAACTTGTGGTCTAGTGCTTTGAAAGTATGGTAATAGGAATTTACCTTTTTTTTACCTTGAAATATGAAAGTATGGTCTAGTGCTTTGAAAGTAAATGTTATTAGAATTCATTTATAGGTGTATTCAGTAAAAAAAAATACAATAAACTGAGGTAAGCAAATTCAGATTTATATCATAGTGTTTATCAATATATAGCCAATTCCAAATTGACTATTCAGTATTTCCATGAGTATGCCTAGGGTAGAAGTAGTTAAATACTTATGTTCACTACATATTGCATTTTTACAATGATTACCACTCTAGCTTGTGACACACCCTTGCCTGTTATGATATTTACAGTTAGGGGTGTTAGTAGGGTTGGGTTGACCCGACTCGAACCCGATAAGGCTTATCTGGTCGGGTTAAAAATCTTATCGGGTTGTTTTGACCCGACCCGATAGCATTAGCGGGTCGGGTTAGGGTTGAATAATTAATGTTATCGGGTTAACATGATAAGACCCGAAAATCATTATTTAATTTTTTAGGTAATACTTTTAAAAGCCTACGACACATTGCAATATGGCATGTTAGAGTTATGTGCTGCAATGATTTTTGTTGCCTATTTGCAATACATGTAACGTTACAGAATAGAAAGTTGAGTTTCAATAAATTTCAAAACTACTAATTACATTTGGTTATAAAGATTTGTTACTTTTTGTCATTCACTATTAGTGATCCAAATAAAATATTTTCTTAGATAGTCCATGTTTGGATCGATAATGCTATAAACAAGAGCTATAAAAGGTGTTGCTTATACATTTGATGAGGCAAAAGATGGTTTTGTTGTGGTGCAGTAGTGCCATATTTCAGTTTAGCTGCATTTGTAAGATGTAATTTTTGATGCAATGGTGCCATACTACTGATGGTAGTTAACTTGCACATCTTTGGTGCAATCAACTCACTAAAACTTATTTCTTTTTTATGATTATCTACATTTTAGAAAATTATATTTTTTAATTTGATATGTTAGTGTTTGTACTCGATAACCCGAATCACCTGACCCGGCATAACCCGATTCGAATCTCACCCGAACCCGATTCGAATCTCAACCGAACCCGATAACCCAATTATTAATCGGGTTGGGTTTTAAAAATTCAAAACCCGATTCAACCCGATCCAATAACACCCCTATTTACAATTATAGTCACCACATATATAATGCTCTAATTCGCTTACCATTATCGTAATCGATTCATGTGTTGACAACATATCAATTTTTCTTATGATAGTTTAATGCGTAACTTTCATATATAAAAGTTGTTATTTTGTATGTGCAGATTTGCGCTTCGTAAGATATATCGGGGAATTCATTACAAAGGATGAAGTTGTAGTACTCCTAATAGTTTTTAGGCATTGCGCTTCAAAAGACATATTGGTTTTTTATTTTATTGTATTCAAGTGATTATGTTGATTTGATTTTATGGATGATTAATAAAAATTGTGTTCAATTTATTTTTGGCTTTGATTGAACTAAATTTGTGCATATACTCGATGATTGGTTAATACGATGGTGTACTAAAAACTATTTGTAACAGAAAATGGTGCTAATACACGTTAGCAATGATTAAGCAAACCGTGCAAAATGATTTTTATAACGAACGCAAAAGCGTGCAAAATGTTTTTTTTTGGTAAGGCAGATAAAAATGTGCCAAATACATTTGGCACAAAAACGGAAACCGTGCCAAAGGTGTTTGTCATAACAAATAAAACCGTCCTAATTAATTTTGGCACGGTAAATAAAAACTTTTGTAAGTAAGCGTTCTATAAAACTGATACTTTATGACTCAAATTTCAAGTGTCCTATTATGGTGGATGAATTTATGAGACCCAAGTGTCAAGTGTCATATCAAGTTATGTTTTAATAAAACTTAATTTGAATAAGCGTTATAAAAAGTGGATGTTTTACGACTCTAAAAAGATGTGCCATATTCTGCTGTATCATAAACAAACCATTATGAATAAGCGTTCTATAAAGGTTAACGTTATAAGACGCTATTGTCAAGGGTCCTATTCACTTTTCTTATAATAAAAAACGTTTGCGAATAAGTGTTCCATAAAACCGATGTTTTATGACTCAAATATCAAGTGTCCTATGATGGTGTATCAATCTATGGGACCCAAGTGTCAACTGTCATATTAAGTTATGTTTTAATAATACGTTTGCGAATAAGCGTTTTAAATAATTAATGTTTTATGACTTATATATCAAGTGTCCTATTATGGTGTATTGTAATAAAACCATAATTAATATGCATCCTTTAAGGGTCCAATTAAGTTTTGTTATAATAAAACTTTTGCGAATAAACGTTCTAAAATACTGATATTTTATGACTCAAAAATAAAATGTCCTATTATGATGTATGATATTAAAACCATTATGCATAAGCGTCCTATAAAGGTTAACATTATAATACCCACGTCTTAAGGGTCCTATTAAGTTTTGTTATAATAAAACTTTTGCAAATAATCGTTTTAAAAAAATGATGTTATAAAACCATTGTACATAAGTGTCATATAAAGGTTAACGTTATAATACCCACGTGTCAAAGGTCCTATTAAATTTTGCTATAATAAAACTTTTTGTGAATAAGCGTTTTAACTAACTGATGTCTTATGACTCAAACTCAAGTGTCCTATTATGGTGTATTATAATACAACCATAATGAATAAACGTCTTATAAAGGTAATTTATTAGGATCCATATTTTAAGTGTCCTATTAAGTTATATGATAATAGAACCCCAAATCATCGACCATCCTATTATATACCTTTTTAGGACATCGCCTAAGTAGAAAATATTTAAAAAGGACCCTAAACGCTCATATGTCATATTAAACAGTTTTTTAGGACTCCATTATCATACCGTCCCACACAAAGGGTCTTAAAAAGCCACTTTTGTTGTAGTGAGAGCAACAAATTTTCATGTTTTATTCACCACTGCTCTTTGATATGTTGTGAAAATTTTACCACTGCTAGTTCATTAGTTACCACTGCAAGAGTAATTTTTTCACTGATGAACTAGCCGTTACAACTGTTGTGTCAGTAATCTATTTTTTACTAGCCGTTGTAAATATAACCGCCTTTCCTTATTAATAGGGTAAAATCTTTTGTGAATTATCTACTTACTTATTATAAATTATTCTTTTACAAAGATAATTCTTTCTAAAGATAATTCACATTGTGCAACCTCCTCAAACCCTATTAGTATAAATTGATCATCATACGGCCTTATTTTTATCTTGATTACTAACACTTTCATTCTCTTGGCGATTCTAAAATTTGTCGAGGAGCACAACCAAGTGGCCTACTTACAAAAGTCAAACGAGAAGAGTGGCCCTGTTTTTCATCAGATTATGGATTTTCTAAACACAACTCATATAAGGTATGCCTTAACTATTAATCCCACAATCTATGTCTCTCATATCAAACAGTTCTGGAACACTGTGGAGTCCATAACTCTTGAACAGGGAGACACACATGAATCTGTGGATGCTCTAAGAGCCACAGTGGATGCGGTAACTATTGATATTACTGAGTCATCCTTAAGGAGAATTCTCCAATTGGATGATCTCAATGGTATCATCACATTACCTAATTCAGAAATTTTCACTAATATTGCTTTAATGGGGTATGATGCATCTGAACAAAAAGTAACTTTCAGAAAATGATGTTTTTGTCCTCATTGGAGATTTTTAATTCACACTCTTTTACATTGCCTAAGTCATAGGAAAACATCTTATGAACAATTTGCATCAACCATGGCTTATCCTTTGGTTTGTTTGGCAACTGATAGGACTTTCAATTTTTCAAAGTTTATTTTCAATAATATGAAAGGCAATGTAAAGAGTCAATATAAATTTTTGATGTATCCAAGGTTTGTGCAAGCAGTGTTAAATGAGTTTCAACTGCAACCTCACAATAGAATTTATGAGCCTTCCTGTCTTAAGCCAAAAGTTTTTCAAAACATGAGTAAGGCTTCAGATCTTTGGAATGTGGAGGTTCATCCACTTTTTCCTCAAATGCTTGCTAAAATTGCTCCAGTACAGGGTGAAGATGCAACCATCCCAGTTGTATCCCAAAACACACCCACTATTGTTGTTCCACCAATTCACCATACCCCTGCTGTAACTCACACTTATGAGAGAAGGTCTAAACAGCCAACTTCTCTCATCTCAACATTGCATGTTGCTGAACCTTTTGGTTTAGGGACAAGCAGTGGTGGTTCAAGGCTTAATCCTAGTCCAACTAGGGAAGAGCCTGAATCAATGCCTCATGATTCACCTCTTCCAACAGGTTACACAGTTGGAAGTGATGAAGGCAGTGTGCAACTACCTGAATTGATGGACATTTGTACCAAATTAGTCAAGCAGGTTCAAGCTCTGGAGAAAGATCTGGCACAGACCAAAGTACAACATGCCACAGAGCTGAATCAATTGAAGGCTGAGATTCAAAGATTGCAGATTGAAGTTGAGAATCTCAAGAAGAAAAGACCTGCTAAAGTTGTATTCTCTTCATCATCTTCACCTCAGGATAAGTTTTCTGCAAGTTCTACTAAAGATTTGGGAGATTCTTCCAAACAGGGGAGGAAAACAGATGCAAAGTTTAAGGGGAGGAGTACTCATTTTGAAAAAGAGTTTGCTGAGCTCACTGATTCTGACAATGCTCAAGCAAAAGATGATGTAGCTGAGACTAAGGGGAGGAAATTGGATTTTGAAGATATGGATGTTGATGCTGGTTTTCACTTTGATGATATTGTTGGAACTGCTCAATCAATTTCCACTGAAGCAGAACAAGTTCCCAATGATCAAACAATTCCCACTGCAAGTGAAAAAGTTCCCACTGCTACTCAATTAGTTACCACTGCAGAGGAAGAAGCTGCCAGAATAAGATCAGTCAAAGGAAAAGCTATTGTGACTGGTTCAGAACAAGAGCATACAAGAAAGATTTCTAAGAAAGATCAAGCTCAGATTGACTTTGATGCAAGATTGGCAGAGCATGAGCAAGCAGCAGAGTATGAAAGGAAGAGAAAGCTAGAGGAAGATGAAGTCGCTAGTTTTATGGAAGCAAAGAGGTTGGATAAACTTGAAGCTGTAATGGCAGAACCAAGTTCAAGTGTTTCACCAACTGTCATTCATGAGAAACCTCCTTTGTTCACTTATGTGCCTACAGAAGAAGAGATTGACTACTTGATTAATAATGATCAAATAATCAGGAAGAAGGCTATTGAACTTATTGCAAATACAACCTTGGATGAAGAACAGAAGTCTGCTTAACTTAAAGATTTCATTCAAATGAAGAATCAGCAGGCTCTTGATGAAATCATTGGGGATGTTAGAAAAGGTCAAAAGAAGCCAAGGAAACTTACAAAGGCACAGGTCATTGCTGAGATGAAGACTTTTTGTTGCCATGTTGGTAATATGAAGATGGCTCAATTCAAAGGAATGTCACATGATCAAATTGAAGGTATTTACTACAGAATCAAAAGACAAGATAGTAAATTCATTTCAATGGATCAAGAACCTATAGTAATGAAGACAAAAAGGCCTGGAGTGAGTCTTGGATCAAAAGATGCAAAGAAATTGAAGACTCAGGAATCATCTCATGCAGAAGAGGGTCCTAGCAAGTTGACAGAAGAGCAAGTTACAAATATGTTGTTCATAGAGACTGATGTACTTAATATTGAACCTCTACAAGCAAAATATCCAGTAGTTGGTTGGGAGATCTTTTCTGATAGTTTTGGAGTAGCTTGGAAGATCATCAGGACTGGAAGTGTCACAAGTATTTGCAGAGATTTTGAAGACATTGTTAGATCTTGTGATAGAGAAGACTTGGATACTTTGTGGAGGATTGTTCAAGAACAGTTTAAGAAGGATGAACTTGTTGATGTCAAGGCTAAGGAGTTATGGGTTCACTTCAGAAGATTATATGAACCTGACCCAAGTGATAGATATTGTAGATTTGAAGCTCATGACATGAGAACCTTGTAGAAGTTCTATGATTCAAGTTCTGTGCATCATCTTTCTACTCAAGATGGAGTTGATGTCTTTATGCTGGCTGAGAAAGAATATCCATTGAGAGCCGGAGTATTGGATGTGATGAGGACAGTGAAGCTTAGGTGCTGGGAAAGAACTGAAGTCATAGATGAGTTGTTACAAAGGATTTATGATCAAAGTGTGAGAGCTGATAAAGAGTTAAGAAGAAGAAGATAAGTGTTTGGAAGAATTCCCATATCCTCATGTTTACTGAATACTTGAAGAAACTTATTGGTTTATTTACTAATCATAAGTTAGGGGAGGATTGTTGGGAATTATACTAACAGTTACCACGGCTAAGTGAAGATGTTACAACTGCTGAAGATTGTACTTGCAGTGGAAACTCATTACCACTGCAAGAACATATATTACCACTGCTTATTAGATAACTGTTAGGAAACATGTTTAGATAAATATAGAATAGATCTTGTGTATATCTTATTCTATTAGCATTATACTTATCTTGTAGAAGAGGACTCCTTGTGCTATAAAAGGAGATCCTAGGTTAAAGGTTAGATATACGTTTCTAGAGCTTCAAGGTGTAACCCTAGTGATATCAAGATCACTCGTATTATTATCATTAATAATAGTGGAGCTAATCGTTTGTTACATACATTGTTCTTATTCATAAACAACTGTCTTACTCACAATCAAACTTCTAAGTGTTACTAAGTAGATTCCGCATACTTAGTGATATAACTCAAAGTATCAATCTAACACAGTTCAAGGTGTTTAGATCCATCAAAAGCAGATACAGAAGTAAGAGTAACAGGACCTTCAGTTCCACCAACAGGGATATCTGTGGCATTGGAAGCATCATTGGTCCTGTGAGTAGAATAATCTAAATCTACATCTACGTCTACATCTACATGATCCTCAAAATGAGGTCTCAATGGACTAGGTGTTGGAAGTCTTGTAAAATGCGGTGAGTGTACATGTTGGCCAGGGCCTAAGTTTTCATTGAGCACATGCTCAAGAGAATTAATATCCATTGGTGAAGGTACAGGTGTGGGTGACCTAGGAGAGGGTGGTGGCTGAACATCAGAAGCAACTGATGCACTTGCATCAGGAGCAACTTCAGTCCTGTCAGGAGAATCCTCTAATGCTTGAGCA
The DNA here is from genome assembly GCA_030686995.1 of Artemisia argyi. Lineage (NCBI taxonomy): Eukaryota > Viridiplantae > Streptophyta > Magnoliopsida > Asterales > Asteraceae > Artemisia > Artemisia argyi. The sequence continues at coordinate 150,568,491 of CM060677.1, read as the reverse complement.
TCAGAAGAATCCTGACCACCACCAGCTGCATCAGCAGCCACTCCATCAGGGGGATTGCCCACAGGGGCATCAGCAGCTGCATCAGCAGCTACTCCATCAGGAGCATTGCCAGCTGGCAACATAGCTGGGAGTAAGGGTCTGTGTTCTCCTGTAAATTTAATTTTAATTTGAGAAAACAACTTTTTAGATAAACCCTTAACAAGAAAATGGGTAGGGTCATTAGTCTGAATGCCTAAAATAATTTGAGGAAACCTAGGATACATTAGATATTTAAGTTTGTTATCCTTAACATTATCTAGCATTTCCTTAAAGATATACTTAAAAAAATTAAAGGTTCTTCCCTGAGAGAGACACATAATGGCAAGAGCAATGTCTGTAGAAAATTGATCCCATCCACCAGTCTTAGAACTCATACACTGAAGCAAAGTATATGTCAAAAACCTCCATTTAGGACAAAACAAATTCTTGTACCACACTTTCCCATCACCACTATAACCAGTAGCCCGAATACCTGTAAGTATCTCTTCCTTAGGCAAATCAGTTACCCCACCTTCATCATCCAATTGCAGTTGAGTTCTGACCAATGACTCAGTAACCACACATTCTTCCGCATCTACTATAGCAACAATCTTTGTTGGTCCATCTTCAACAGTCCTGGTATTTGCCGTTTCCCATAATTGTACAACCAGAGATTCATGAATAACATTTGGATAATGAATCAAAGCATAACGAATTTTGGATCTTTGAAGAAATTCTATCATGTCCACATAATCTTCATCACCCTTACCACGGCCAAGAAAGGCAAGTTTGTTATGATCACCTTTGAAAAGTAGTTCAGCCATTGATTGAGAATAAGAAATTAGGGTTGGGAGTGCTGAAGAATGTTGAAATGATTTTAAACTTTTATAGCGAGAGGGAATCAGTTAATTTGTGAGTGGGATATGCACGTCTTGGTTAATTATGGAAGTTACCAAACGTGGAATGAAACTGATATGAATTATTGGAAAGTAATCTTTGAGCAATAATCAACTTAATAAAATCCCAATCAAACTGACTCATCCGAAGAAACCAAGTCAAACGGCAGAAACCAAATGGTCAATCCGCAGAAAATAGTCAATCGTTGACTACGGTCAACCACTCATTCAACAGTACCTTCCGCAGAAACAATCAGCAGAATCACACCTTCAGTGGAAAACAAATATCTTTGAAAAATCTCTTTATTCAAATTTCAAATAACCCTTAATTATCTCCAAACCACCTCGCATTTATGGTAATAAAGACACGCGGTTGGGGTGATCTTATAAATAAAGGATAATTATCCCCAAATCTCTCCACACAAATCAAATCCCTAATTACAATTCCACCAATCAATAATACCACCATGGCATCCAATCAAAGCATCATCAACCTTTCTTCTGACTCATCTGATACATCTGAGTCACTAACATCACCACCACCACTTAGAATGGCAACACTTCCCCGTGGTCTTACAAAAGAACAAGCCAAGAAGAAGAAGCATGATGTACCTGCTCCAAGTTCATCATCATCAGAAGATCTTCCACCATACCCTTACGAAATTGATGATCCTGAGTACCAGAGAGAGATGGAGAGAAGGTGGAATGCATTGGAGAGGGCAAACAGAGTTCCCAATCCTAATGAGTCTCCCTTCATCTGCACTTCTTCTGATGAAGAGGATGATGAGAATGATTCACTCTAAAATCCCACAACCCCTGAGAAGCCTCAGTCCTCTCGTCCAAGAGGAAGAAAATTAAATCCCCCATTGCCAAAGACAAGAAAGATTGTGATGGGGTTGCCCTGTCCTCAGTGGCAAGGAATCTTTAACATCAACAACAAAGGCAAGGAAAAGACTGTGGAAGGCAAGGGCAAGGGCAAGGGCAAGGGCAAAGTAGAATAGGAACTTGTATTAAGCTTTCAGTTTTATTGTCCTTAATTGTACTTCTGAAGAATCAATAAAAAGTTTGCCTTGTTTGTGTTTACTTGATTTTTAATTCTTCTGAAAGATTTGTATTCCCTGAATAAAGTGATCTTTAACAAACCATTAGCAGGAACACACTTAACAACAAAATAGATATTATCAGCAGCATGTGGTCAAACCCATTGACTTTCATCCGAAGAATCCACTTAAGTGGACAACTTGCACAATTAGTAATTGCTACTGACTCAACTACCCCCCATTTACTTGCATTAACTCACATTAAACCCAAATCAAGTCTTTATAAAGAAGTCTTCAAGGCATAAGTTACTCACAACTCATTAGTACACAAATAACATACCCCCAAAGTCTTTCTCAACACCCAAATCATGAAACCATCCCCCAAAATCATTGAAATTTCTTCTGACTCATCATCAGACTCCACCTTTGACATACCTAAAATCCAAAGAGCATACTACTACCTAGGTGAAGGCCCTTCTGAGTTTTGTCCATCTCCAACCTCATCAGAAGAAACCAATGAAGCAGAGGAAGCTCCAAATCCTCTAGCTATGGTTGTCCCTGATTTCACTCCTGTGATAGCATTCCTGACTTCTAAAATGGAGAGGGTGTGTGCAGATATAAGGAATATCTCTGTCCCTGATGAGCCACATTCCTCAAAGAGGAACAAGGGTCCATTGAAGGTGGTCCTGGGTCTTGCTGCTCCCAAGCTCTGGAACAAGGATATGCAATCCAGAGGGGTTCACAAGAAGATGCCTGACCCAAAGGACTTGGGCAAAGGAAAGAGGAAGATGGAGTAGAGGGTTGGGGCTTTGGGAGGTGGTGGTTTGTTGGGTTGGTTGTTTGTTAAAGATGTCTTTTGTATGCTTGATGTTGACTTATGTTTGTTATGGATGTACTCCATTTTCTCTAAATAATAAAAGATCTTACTTTTATGTCTTTTACATCTAATTCTACTGATAGAAGTAGTGTAGATCTTTGTACATCAGCAGGAACATAACCTGCAACCAAACAATCAAACAAAACACAAAAGAACAACCATAATAATATACAAGGTTAGCAAGAAACCTGCAAGACAAAGTTAGTAAACATAATAATCTACATAATATACAACAATGAGAATCCTCCCCTGAGGCTTATGCCTCCCCTCAAACATAGCATTCAAGGGTTAACCATCCCAATGGTGACAACTAGGTGATTAAACCTAGGTCCATCAAAAGCTTTTGTTAACAAATCAGCCACATTATCATCAATATGAATTTTAAGCACTTGAATTAGATGCTTCTCATTTGCATCTCTTATAAAATGGTGCCTAATTTCTATATGTTTAGTTCTCTGATGAAAAACAGGATTTTTAATAATAGAAATAGTACTTTGATTATCAATGTAGATTTTAGTGTTCATAAAGTTAAACCCATAATCCAACATCTGATTCTGAATCCAAAGTACCTGACCACAACAATTGGTAGTAGCAACATATTCTGCTTCAATAGTAGAAGTAGCCACTATGGTTTGTTTCTTGCACTGCCAAGAGATGAGTCTTCTACCAAGAAATTGACAACCTCCTGATGTGGATTTCCTATCCAAATTAGCTCCAGCATAGTCACTATCACTGTAAGCCTCCAACATAAATGGTGATTCCCTTAGGTACCAGAGGCCTAGCTTGGGTTGGCCTTTGATGTACTTGAAAATTTTCTTCACTGCATTTAGGTGGGAAGTCAGTGGAGTGACTAGATGTCTTGTGCAAGCACTGACAGCAAAGGTAATGTCAGGCCTAGAAGCTGTGAGATACATGAGTGATCCAATCATGGACCTATAAAGGTGAACATTCACAGCCTCATCTTGATCATTTAAATTCTTAAGCTTGGGTGGTTCATATGGAGTAGTAGCAGTCCTCAGAAGTTCAAAGTCAAACTTTTTCAAAATGTCTTTAACATACTTCTCCTGATGGATAAAAATCCCTTCAGGTTGTTGTTTGACTTGTAGCTCTAAGAAAAAGGTTAACTCCCCCATTGCACTCATCTGAAATTCACCTTTCATCAATTCTTCAAATTCCCTGCACAATGCTTCCTTTGTGGATCCAAAAATAATGTCATCCACATAAACCTGTACCAGAATGATGTCCCTGGAGTTTTTCTTAATAAAGAGGGTCTTGTCAATAGCTCCTCTTCTATAGCCATGCTCCAAAAGAAATGTAGACAATCTAGCATACCATGCTCTTGGTGCTTGGTGAAGTCCATAAAGTGCCTTGACAACTTTGTACACCTTCTTAGGATGATAGGGGTCTTCAAAGCCCTGTGGTTGAGTAACATATACCTCCTCTTCAATTTTTCCATAGAGGAAGGCACTCTTAACATCCATCTGATAGACCTTAAACCCCATATATGAGGCAAAGGCTAAAACTAATCTAATTGCCTCAACCCTAGCAACTGGTGCAAAGACCTCAGTGTAGTCAATTCCTTCTTCTTGTCTGAAACCTTGAGCCACCAATCTTGCTTTATTTCTGACCACAATACCTCTGGCATCCCTCTTGCATTTTAAGATCCACTTAGTCCCAATTGCAATTTTCCCTGCAAGAAGATCAACAAGTACCCAAACATCTTGATTCTTGAATTGTTGCATCTCTTCCTGCATAGCTTCAACCCAACTAGGCTCACTCAAAGCCTGTTTAATGCTTGTTGGTTCAACTTGGGACAAGAAACAAGCAAACAAACAATGCTTCTGATCTGTGTGATTGTCTCTCTTCTGAGTGGATACATAAGTTAGAAATGCACATTGCCCAAACTTGGTATTCTTAATGGCACTCCGTGTGAGAACCATAGCATTTGGATCACCAAGTATATTATCTTGTGGATGAATGGTGTTGATCCTTTTAGTTGCAATAGAATTAACATCAATGGAGGTATCAAGATTGGTTAGTGTAGGAGCAAAGTCTTCATCATAAGAAGCTGATTGAAAAATGCCATCACTTTGCTCAACATTAGCAAGATCTGAGGGAATTGGAAACCTACCATAAGGTTCATCCAAGCTTGTGGATGTTTTAGTGGAAACAGGAACTGTAGCAGAAATGCCTTTAGCAGAATCTGCATCAGCAGTATCAGCAGCTGCATCAGCAGACGTATTAGCAGAACTAGTTTTTCTGCTTTCTTCAACAGTAGCTTGTTTTAAGAGTGCTTCAGTGTCTTGAGCAAATTCAAGACCAAATCTTTTAGCTTCCTCAGCAGCTGCATGTTCTTGCTTTTTGAGTCTAGCAAGATCTTCTGCATAGGTTGAGTTTTCCACATCATCAGCAGATTTGGCATCAGAGGCTTCTTTGTTAGGAGGATCTGCTATTTGAATTGGTAGAGTAGTTACAACAATAGTGGGTTCATCACATTCTGAATCACTATCTGAATCATCCTGTAGGGTACCTGCATTGTTAGAAGATGACACTTGTATATCTGCAGAGGGGTTAGTTTTGTGTTTAGCATACCCCAAATAATCTGTTAAGTAATCAAGGTCAAAATACCATTCATGACCTTTTCCCTGAACATTTACTTTCTCCTCCAGAAATTTTAGGTTCAGAGTCTCTTCTATCTTCTTTGCAGTCAAGTTATATACCCTGTAAGCCTTGCTATGAGCTGAATAACCAACAATATACCCTTCAGCAGCTTTTGCTTCAAATTTCCCTAAGTGATCACTTGTGTTTAGAATGGTCACTTGATAACCAAAAGGTTTCAAATGTTCAATGGTAGGTTTCTTCCCTGTGAGTAGCTCATAGGGTGTCTTATTATGAGGTCTAGTAATCAACACCCTATTCAATACATAGCAAGCAGTGCCAACTGCCTCAGTCCAAAATATGGTGGGAAGTTTAGAGTCAGCAAGCATAGATCTTGCAGCCTCTATAAGGGTTCTATTCTTCCTTTCTGCAACTCCATTCTGTTGTGGAGTCCTAGGAGTGCTATAGTCTCTTTTAATAACCTTTAAACCACAAAGTTCAATGAGATTAGCATTTTTGAACTCTGTCCCATTATCACACCTTATACCCTTAATCTTCTTGTTAAGTTGGTTTTCAATTAGAGCCATAAATTCTTTAAGTGCCTGAAAGGTTTGATCTTTAGTCACCAAGAAGAATGTCAAACTGAATCTGCTGAAAGCATCAGTGATTACCAAACAGAAGTACTTATGATCAATACTCCTGATGGATGTTGGACCAAAAAGATCCATGTGAAGTAGCTGCAATGGTTCTGAGATAGTGCTCACAGCAGTAATGGCCTTATAAGAAGCTTTGTGTTGCTTACCCTTGTTACAAGCCACACAATTATGCTCATTGGTGAAGATCTTGGAAGGAAGTCCATGAACAAGTCCATCTTTAGCAAGTTTGTTGATGACTTTGAAATTAACATGTGCCATCCTTCTATGCTACTTTGTAGATTCATCCAAGGATACTTTAGCCACCAAACATGTTAGATCACCTTATGGCTTGACATCATTCAAGTCAAATGTATAAAGATTATGATTTCTTGGAGCCTTTAGCAATACATGATTGTCATCAGGTATTTTGAACTCAGGTGAAAGAATGAGACACCCCTCTTCAGTGAAAAGTACAGGAAGCTTCTTGTCACAAATTTGTGAAACTAAGAACAAATTGAATCCTTGAAGCTCCTTCACATAGTAGACATTCTCAAAATCCACCTTTGGAGTTCTAATGGTTCCTTTGCCAGTGATCCTACCTACTCCACTTCCAAACCTCACTATACCTCCATTAATAGGCACAAAGTCATGTAGCTTCTCCTGATTCCCAGACATGTTTCTTGAACAGCCACTATCAATAATACCTAAGTCTTTATTAAGAAGAGGATGTGCCTATAACATAGAAAGTTAATATACAACAACATGAATATGTTAAGAGACTTAAGTCATGAAGGACTTGAGTCTGCCCTATGGATCATTATGATGTACCCAAGAAGATGAGTTAGATCCATAATTGTTCCTGGAATCCCTATAATTATATGGCCTTTTATATGTCCAAGAACAATCTGCTGAGGACTTTTTCAGCAGAATCCCAATTAGCCCTTCCCATAAACATTGGGTCATTATATCCATACCAATGATTAAATCCATAACATGGTCGAGACCCATATCTATTTCTATTGGTATTCATATATTTACTAGCAGAAACAGACCTATCAGAAGGAACAGACCAATCAGTAGGAATGGAATGCATTCTGCTGACATTATAATTTGCCTGTGGAACTAATGAGGGTTTGGTACAAGTGGTAGTCCACTTTTGTCTAGGTCTATTATTAACAACAGAAACACCCATCCTCTTATCATGAAAATCACAATCCTTAATCAAATGCAATTTGCTACCACAAAAAAACACTTCTTCTTCTTAGAAGATTTATTAAATCCGAAAGATGTCTTATTAAACACAGAATTATTCAAAGAAACACCAGAAATAGAATTGTTTTGTAAACACTGAAAGGAATTGTTTTCAAAAAAAGTAAATAACAAGTCTTCAGAAGAGGCTGTCTTAGAAAGAACTTTATTAGCAGCAACTTCAGAGTCCACAGACTTGTAAGATGACTTGTCAGAAATCTTTATTGAGGACTTGGGTGAGTCTGACTTGGGCTTGGAGTCACAGCTGGCATAACTAGAGGTCTCTGAGGCCTTGTCCCTGGAAGAACAAGAGACATAAGTGTTAGAATCATTACTAGATATACTTCTAGAGTCAGGGGAGTCATTGATCCTAATGCTAGTGTTTTCCTTTGATTCTGGTAAGTCCAACTTATGGGATGTAGGCTTAGGGGTTCCTATAGTAGGAGGGTCTTCAGACTTATTTGGCAAGTCTTTAGACTTTTTGCCAAACAGATGGTGTGAACCATCAAAATCAGAGGTTTTGGTAGTAGGCATAAATACACCTCTGATAGGTCCTGGTACAACATGCATCTCACCTTCCTTTAGATAGTTTATAGGGATAGAATAATTATGATTTTTCTTGTCTAAATAGTGATTTGCTTCTGGACCAACATATTTCTTAAACCCTAGACCTATCTCAGATGTTATAGACTTACTACTGTAGAGTAACCTAGATAATTTATCAACTGAAACTAGCCACTCTTTATGCCTAGCTACTTCTTTATCCAATTTCTCTTGCAAAACACTTTTCTCAGACTCAATTTTAGCTTTTTCTTTTTCAGAAAACATTAATTCATTGCTAGTACATTCTAAATCTCTACTTATAACTCTAATCTTTTCCTCATAAGCCAATTGATTTTGCTGAAACCACATCTTCTGTTGTTCTAAGGTTTTAAAAGCTTCTTTGTAAGTTGCAGCTTCAATGAAACACTCATTATATTTTGGTTTCATCTCATCATAAGCTTCTTTTAGAGTTGTATATTTAGAATCACAATCACAAACACAAGTAGATACCTGAGGAGAGATTCCTATGAGGCCGAAGTCATCATCATAATTAGCCATGCAAGAAATTTGAGGAGAGCTGCTTGTTGCATCTTCATGCTCATTCCAGTCAACACCAGCATCTATAGCAGTTACCAAGGCTTTTGATTCACCAGCCTCTACCTCTTTCTTCTTGTATGCTGAGTATCTGGTATTAGCTTCACCCTTCTTGGTTGTGCACTCTCTTGCAAAATGGCCAATTTCTCCACAAGCATAGCACTTCACTTTCCTTCTGTCAAACCTAGCTGCATCTCTACCATCAACATTGAGCTTTTTACCAACCTTTTGCTCAAATCTTCTGACCTTGAGGGAGAGCATTTCCATTTGCCACTTTAAGTCCAACTCTTCTAAAGCAAGTTCATCAATATGCTCAAAATCTTCATAGGTAATTTGTTGCTGTTTATCAACTTCAGCAACAAATGAATGAATTACATCTTCCATCACATTACTAGTCTTTGGATGAGTTATTGGATTAGCATTTAAAAAAGACAATATGGTAATAGGAAGACTTTGACTTGGAGTAGATGGACTTGAGTACACCTGTGGCACTAGGGATGGACTTGTATAGGTATGTGGCATGTAGTTTGAGTTAGAGCTGACAAATGCAGATTGTGAAGGAGTTGCTGCATATGGAGAGAATCCCTTTATGTTGCCTTCCAAAGCTCTGAGTTTATTGTACAAGTCATCAAAACTGAGGTAGTCAATACCACCTTTGGTTTTCAATGATATACTCACCTGAGACCATGAGGGAGGCAAGGCTCTTAGAAACCTGGAGTTCACCTCCTCATTGTCAGGTCTGGCTTGAAGCTGATTCAAGTGACTCAGAATCTTCTGAAACCTGTCATAACCTTTGTGGAGACCTTCTTCTTCAGTTATCTTGAATTCTTGGAATTCTTGCTTCAACATACTCTTTCTCATCTTTTTTGATTCTTCATTCCCCCCAAATCTAGCTTTTATAGCCCATCAGATTTCTCTTGGATCAGTCATGGAATGAAAATCTCTCATGTTATCATCAGGGATTGCCTGCAGCAGTATCGTTCTTGCTTTGTTCTCCCTTTGAATAGCAAGAATTTCTTCAGCAGAAACAGGTTCCAAAATCTTAATTTTGCCATCAGCATCTACAGTTTGCTTTTTAGGACGACAACCATTGAGTATAACATTCCAAAGGTTATAGTCAACACTTGCAATCCAGTTTTGCATCTTCATGGCCCAGATCTCATACTCATCCTTCCTGAGAAAAGGAAGCTTGGCATTGCTGTTAGAGAAAGCCACCTGCTTTAGTTGTTAAGTGAGAGAGCCTGCTTCTGAGAGAGCAACATCACCCCCTGGTTTGTCTCCCATTGGTACTGAGTGAAAAGTTATGTGATTGTGTTGAGGTTACAGAGAGTATCTCGTGGCTCTGATACCACTTGTAGGGATCTATACCTTGATAGATCTCGAGCCAATAGATCGTTAGCCTACTAATGTAATAACCAGTAAGACTAAGTTAGATAATCTCTGTGAGCTTGTAATTATTGCGGAATATAAAAACAAACTTTATATACTAAACTTGATCTTCTATAGATCAATACTTTTACTAATAATATTATGAAAACTCATACGTATTACAATAACCTAGGGTTCCTTATATACTAGTGGAAACCCTAACCTTTCTTACAAGAAACAAATAATCATAAACTAATAAAAGATATTCTACATATCTTGTCCTAAATTACATAAGTTCTATCCACGGTTTAACTATATCCGTAGGATCTCTATACGTCCGCATGAACCAGTCATCAGCAGAAACACTCTAAGCTTCCGCAGGAACCTGTCAGCAGTATCAATCAGTAGTATCTTCAATAATTCCTTACATGACACATGTTCATTTGGTTTGCCAACATCGTCTCTAATGCGGCAATATTTTGACCTTGGTTTCTGGCTGTCTCTCTAGCCATCCATAGGGTCCTTTCAATATCTTCAACTCTACCATGTGTATGACCGTGTTCTCTTCTTGCATAACGGATCCTGGCATCCAAGCTTCCAAGTTCCTTGTTGGTGTTATCCTTTATCTCATTAATCTTTATTCTAATTCACACATTGCTCGTCTTTCAGCATCCGCTCTTTTGAACAATGCGTCAAGGTTACGGTCATACCATTCAAATTGTGTTGGTTGTAAACCTTTTAGCTGTTTAGTGTGAGCATCTAATATGCTGGCTTGTCGATAAACAAGAGTCCATATTGAATCAGGAGTGCTTATATTGTAGTTGGGGGAATTAGGTGAGGATAAATTATTTGGGATATCTGGTATTGGGGAATCTGAAGTATTTGTTAATAGAAAATTTGGCTCAACATTCTTCCATGGCATCTCTTGGCGTGAACTTTGTCCAACTTCGAATGTTGCCTGACCACCAATCACATCTTCGTATGGTTCAGTAGCTCTCCTAAGTTTTTGACGTAGAGGTGAACAAATAGGTGACGATGGGAGTGATCTCTGAGTGATTTCTATATCAAGCTGGGGTTGTGATATTTGTACGTAGGGGTCTTCAGTATTCAGAGACTTTTGTTTGATAGGTGATGTACTAGTATTACGGAGAGTAGTTTTGACATTTACGACAGTTTCAGGAGACATGTTACTGTAGTAACCGAGAATAGTATTTTATGAGTTACTTTTACGTTAAAGATATAACAGTACGGATTAAATAATAATTGTGTAAGAGCAATTTCTAAACATGTAGAAAAATCTTAACAGGTAATGTACTGAGCAAGGTAGTCTCCAGACACGGAAGGCACAGAGAGTGTAAGGCTATAAAATGTTTTGTTTGTAAAAACGGTTAATAGTTCGGAGCTATATTAGACCCGTTTCGCTATAACCAAGGCTCTGATGCCAATCTGTAACACCCCCAATTTTAAAATACTTGCAGCGGAATAAAGATTGGGTGTTACTTCACAGCTCACGGTTTTTCAGTAGAAATGATTATTAATTTAGTCAATATAAAACATTTATCATTCGAATTTTATAAATATCAGAGTTTTCAAAATGAGGTCCCAGTGGTTTCAAAGTTTGTTAAATAAGTTTTCGAATGATAGTAAAATTTATAGCCTTTGTAAGAATTTCGTGCTCCTCCGTCCCATCCTTGCTCATTATGGACCTGAGATAAATATGCTAAAAATCAACAAAAGTTGAGTGATATTCATAGGTTTAAGTTTAGTAGTTGAAAACAAGCTATAAGTGATAATTGCAACGATTTACAACTATAAGTTAAAAACAATTGATATTGCATTAAGCTCATGACACTCATCCGATTAACAGATCTCATCAAATATGATGGATAGTAACAATGGCCCTCTGGATAGGTTCTTTCCAGTCACCTATTAGATTTCAAATAAAGTACGTTTGGTGGCTTTCCTCTAGCGACCAAACGGGGATTGTCAATCCCTAATAGATCTATCCACAACTATTTACGTTCACCCTTCAAGTGACTAAGGTTCATGATATGAGAGACTTTTGGCAATAAGGTACTTAAGCAATAACAATATCAGGTATAGCATACCAAGAAAAATACTTGTGTTCAGTTTTTATAGCATGTATCTCCCCACGAAAACAGTTATATAAAAGTGGGCTATGAACTCACCTTAGTGGTATAGTGGTAAAAAGTATCGATACTCAGTTTGCAATAAGGGAACGGCTCCAACACACGACCTAGATAATATATGGCAAGTTTTAGTGGTTGATAGTCTTAAATGGTTTAATCGCGAGTAGTTTTTGAATACTTAGGTTGTTGGTTTAACGATAGTAAAGTTTGTGGTTTTATAAACATCGAAATTTTAATTTAGATATATAACATAAAGTTAATAATAATAATATTTTGAAATAATAAGATGTACACGTCGTGATGTGAAATTATAAAATGAAAGTAAAAATGAGAATGTTAATTATAGTATATGGTCCTTGTCTTTTCCAAGTTTTTACACTTTTTACCCTAACGGCGTTAGCGTTACACCGTTAGTCTAAAGTTAAATATATTTACGTTTTAAGTCCAAAAGTTTATAATTATTACACTTTTCATCCAAAAATTTATAAAATTAGTTTTTCACCCTTTAGTTTGAAAAATGACAGTTTTTACTTTAACTTTATAAACTTGACACTTTTAACCCGAAAGTTATAAATTTAGCAAACTTAGTCCAAAATTCACCAAATTCGAAACTTAGTGTTTTTATTTCTCAATTAAGTTAAAAATAGCTTATTGAACTTTTCAAAACTGCTTATTTATTGAAAAGAGCTTATTACAGCTTAATGGGCTTTTAAACGAAATACTAGGCCCGTTAAGTAATTTAAACCCATTGGGCTTACGAAAGTTTTGGGCTTGGTTTCGGGCTTATTTCAGGATGCTAAAAACATTTCAAGACATCTTATTAAGACTGCTTAGTTTGTTTGCTTATTTTCAACGGTGGTTTATTAGTTTTTAAAAACGTTTCAAGGTCGATTTGCTTTGATTCTTTTGTGAGGTCAAGACGCGAGTATTATTACAAGTGGTCTATAGGAATTTGATAGTTTGTTGGGTGGTCTAATAGGTTATGAAATAATATAGTATGCTCGTTAAGTTGGATTTCAAAATATACGTTCGTTTCTAGGTTTGCATGGGACGAGTTTTTAAGTAAAAGACTTAGAATAATTTCTAAGTGTTTTGAGACTAGTCTCAACGTGACTTAGGAACATATATAAAAATCTGTTTATACGTGAGTTTTTTATTTAAAACTTTATGTACCTTGATAAATAGCATGTTACATATATAGATGGATGAAAAATACGTACGCGTTGTTTATATGGATTGTGACTAATTTGGTGCAAGTGATGGCGATATATAGGTGAAAATCAAAGTATACGTTTTAAGTTAAAAGTGGAAAAGAGTATACGAGACTTACTACACCAAGATGGTGGGGTAAAATGATTCGTAGAGTCGAGGTAAGGGTAGTACGAGAGAAGAACTTGATTGTCGACTCAACCAAGGTTCACAAACAAGGATTTGTTTCTTCTAGACCCGATTTGAAAAGCTTGTGCTCTAGCCAAAGCAATTTGAAGTAGGAACTTAGAACTAGGACTTTGTTTTTGTAAGTTTTGATTTGCATGAATGTAGTGAACGAGTGCATGCATGTTAAGGGTTATATATATGAGATTTGGAGTGCTTCAGTGATTATAATTTATGAGATGGGATGGTAACGTGTATTTAAAAGTCTTTGTGATTTGTAAGAAGTAACATGTTCCTCATCCTTTGGTTTCTAGCTTGTCGACATACTTGGACTTCTAAAGAAAACATGTGACTTGAATATTATATATAGGATGGTACGTTTGAGTTTGATTTTAAAATGCATGTAGTACTTCCCTAGGAACATATAATAAGCATTGTGAGAGCATGAAATGTGGGAGTACTTCCTTGTGTTTTTAAAATGTATGTCGACACTCATTTTATTACCATAGATGGTTTAGAAATCATGTAGCACTTGGTTAAAATTGATCAAACGTGGCATTTATACTTGAAATTATGTTAGAAATATCTTTAGGACTTCATATAAACAAGCGGGGTTTGAAATGGTTTAGTTTTGACATAGTTGATAAATCGTATGGGTTATTTGTGGACAAATTACTTTGCCTCGTAAAAATGTAGTGAGACTCGACATGGAAAACTAAAAATGGACATACTCAAAGTTGGCTAGGTGAGAAATGAGGGAGTGTAAAAATACGTATGTGTCATGTGTAAGAATAAGGCGTACGAGGTGCGTTTCTTACTTGTTCTAGTCGAGTATTAACAAAATCAATAATAAGGATTTTGGGCTCAAGTTTTGTGGGCTGATGAATAGTAACAAGCCGGATAGTGAAGTTGGGCCAAAGAAATAATTAAGGGTCCGTTTGCATGTAATTAGGATTAGGAAAAATTTAAATTATGATTAGTGAAAGTTTAGTTAAGATTAAGTGAAATGTTTACGTGAGCCCGGGAGTTGTCGAATGCGTTTTGCTAAAATACGTTACGTAAGTTTGTATTACGTAAGTTTGTAAATGGTAAAAGTTTAATATTCACGCGATTTTAGACTATAGTGGTATATGTGTGAGCATCGTTCTGAGGAAATAGGGGATCACAAACATCATAGTGATTTTGAGTAACATAGCATATGTGATAAACAAAAATTTTGTTATTGGTAAAAACATCATTAATTAACGTAATGATATATTTGTCATTGATTAACTTTTACTATTCATGGGGAAAATTACGGAAGTTAACAGATATGATACTGAGTCTAGTTCCACTTCGCTCTCCACGAACAACCAAAGTTTCACCGTTATAAGGAAGGTGAACAACTTTTTCATCACAAATAATTCTCGCACGATGTCGGGATGACCAATCCATCCCGATAACAACATCGAAACTTCAAAGTTCTACGGGCATGAGGTCTATATTGAATGGATGGTTCAGGAAATTTATAGTGCAACCACGAACAATAGTGTTGGTGTTAACTAAAGACCCGTTAGCTAATTCGACGATATATGAAATGTCTAATGTGGTTGGTTCAATGTTGAGTAAGGGTGCAAATGCAAGAGAAACAAACTTCTATCAGCTCCTGAATCAAATAAAATAGATGCATAACGATTATTAACGAGGAACGTACCCGTAACAACATTCGGGTCCTCTCTGACATCTCCTCGTCCCATAACATAAGCTCTTCCCCGAGCCGTTCCACCTTGATTTCCAGTTCCTTGATTCTTTACTTTTGGACAATCTCTCTTAAAGTGTCTAACTTCTCCACAACCAAAACATGTTCCTAGTTGATTCTGATTATTCACCATACGTGGAGCTTTGCATCCCATAGTCGGATGACCGACTTTTCCATAGTTACCACAAGGCCTTGGACAATCACCTGTGTTATGATGGGTTTGGCACTTGTTGCACTTGGGTAGCTTACCCGCATATCCTTTACCCTTAGTTGGCCCTGCAGCATAGGCCCTTGCCACTTCTTGTCTCTTAGGTGGTGGTTGAGTAGCATTCCCACCTTGATTGTAGTCCAACCTCCTCTTGTTGCTGTTGTTATTGTTTGGGTTGTTGTTTTGGTTATTGGGGAAGTTGTTGTTTCGATTGTTGTTATAGTTGTTGTTGTTTCGAGTGTTGTTGTAGTTGGCGTTGTGAGAACGGTTGTTGTTGTTGTTGACAGTGGATTTACCCTTTACCACTTGGACCATGAGTTTCTGAGTTATTTTGATAGCCTCTTCCATTGTTTGGGGATAAAAAAAATCACATCCCCTAGGATGCTTTCAAGCAGTCCACCAATGAAGTTTTCCATCTTTTTCTCATCATTGGGAACCATAGTTAGGCATAGTGCAGCCAACTCTTGAAACCTTCTGATGTAGGTCTCGATGTCATCACCTTTAGTTACCAGCTCGTAGAATTTTGTTTCCAAGTTCTTCACCTCAGTACGAGGGCAAAACTTCTTAGTCATCAATTTCTTGAATTGATCCCATGTGAGTTTGTAGGCATTTTCCATACCAATTGGCTGAGCATAAGAATTCCACCATGACATAGCTTCATCCAGAAGCATACCAGTAGGAAATTTTACCTTGTTGACATCCGGGAAGCTGCACATGAGGAATACATTCTCAGTCTTTTCGAACCAGCGAATCAAAGCAATCGCTCCTTCAGTGCCCTTAAACTTGATGGGATCACTAATCTTGAAATCCTTCCAAGTGCATTCACGCCTATTATTGGATGGTTCAACCATCCCTGTATTTGAAGCGGTCTCAGCAGCCCTTGCAGCAACCTCGGCTCTCTCAACCTCTAGAGCTTCTGCTATACTATCCCTAACCAACTTGCGGATAGCGTCTTGAGTCATAGCTGGTGTTTCTGGTGCAACCTTACCTTTCCTTGGCGCCATATTTCTGATAAATCACAATGGAAAACAACCATGAGAAAAATCATAATAGAAATAGTCATCGTACCAAAGGTATACACCCACAACATGTATATATACAACCACAACAAGTATAAATACAACCACGACATGTATAAATACAACCACAACCTGTATAAATACAACCACGACATGTATAAATATGATAACAATAAAGAGTAACCACGAAACATCATAAATATAATCACAACACATGAATATAATACATGAAAATTTTGGCCTACATGGACCGATATAATAGATAGCACAACCATTCCAACATAGTAGAGTCATACTTGATACATTTGTTTGTACAACAACCAAAAGACAACAAGTTCTTTAACTATGTCCCACACCTCGGGACTAGGAAAATAGTAAAAGCTAACATAATACAAGTCTATGCCTAGGCTCCTCCGGGTGCTCCAGATGCTCCAGGTGCTCCGGGTGCTCCAATAAGACGGCGGATCTCCCTGTCCATCATGACGACAATCTCCTCCAGATGCTCAACTCGGAGCTGGAGAGCAGCCTCCCTGTTCTCCACAACTGTCAGCCTATCCCGAGCTAAAGCTAGCTCATGTGCATGTTGTCCCTGTGCCTCTTGGGTCATCTGTGCTCTATCCCGTATCTCTGGCAACTCATCCCTCAACTGCTCAATCTGCTCATGATGCCCCATCTGTCGTGCCTCTAGTCCATGATAAGACACATCAATGCTAACCCTGCCCAAGACTAATCCCTCAACCTGCTCCTCGACCACCTCAAGTCGACTAGTGAGGGTCTCATCTACCCGATAACTCAACCTATATGTCTGCCCCTGCTGGTCTCCTAACTGGGCATCCAAAGTAAAAGTTGTAGGCCCTCTCGCGGCAGCTGCTCGAGAGCTCTCACCTATGTGATATAGTGGGGGTGGTGGAAGGTCTGAAGTCTCAATAATGGGTGATGCTGGGGTAGTGACCTCGCACGCTTCCTGAGCAGCAAATGTAGAATAGGTGTAGGAGCAGTGGTAGGTGTAACTGATGGTGTAGGTGATGTATGAATAGCAGGAATCCTAGGAGTAGGGGTAACAAGGCGTACACTCTTCCTAGCACCTATGGTAGTCATGTGACGGGGAAACATAAGAGTCGGTTCTGGGGGAACAAAAGTAGTAGGTGATGATGGATCTGAAGGTGCAAGTGTAACAACTGGTGGTGCAATAGGAGAAATCTGGGGAGTAGGAGCAACCTCGTCCTCCTCGAAGGGCTCAGTGTCCTCACTCGATGCCAAAAGTGGCGACATGGGTGTTGGATGGATAGGTGGTACAATAGCAGTGGAAGAAATAGCGTCCTCAATGTCAGTGTCTGAGGAAAGTATGATAAAGTTCGAATCTGAAGACATATCTTTGTGATAAATCAATGTGAAATGAAAATAAATAACCCGTGTAATGAAATCACCTAAAATAATAAATATGCACTTATGATGAATTGATGAGATGCTATGATGATGTGGTTATAGTCTAGGGTCCATGATACATCCTAGTTCGCTATAACCTTAGCTCTGATGCCAATCTGTCATAGCCCCAAAATACCTGAATGGCAGCGGAATGGAATACCTGGGGGTGACTATCATAGCACTACAATTACAGTTATATTGAACGACCTAAAGTGTCGTTTTGAAAATACATCGCTTGATTTATTTAAAACATTCAGAGTTACACAACATAGGTCCCAAAAGGTTGAAAAGTTTGCGGAAATAAGTTTGGTACAATCAAACGATAATACATAAGTGCATGAAAATCCAAAATGAGACGCGTCATCCTCGCTACTCAATGAAATGACTCCATGCATGCCATGAAGGATATGTTTTAGTTACCTGAAAATACATTGCTAAAACGGTTAACAATAATGTTGGTGAGATTCATAGGTTTATAAAATGATATGTTGTACGGTAACCTTAAGTATAATGCATGACAAAAGTCACGTGAAAAATAGTACAATAGCCCTTAAGCTCGTGACCCCGAAGCTAGACTGATGAAATATATGCCCCTCCAGAATGTGCTGCCAAAACACTAATATGATAGACATGAAATGCATCCGTTTGACTATTGGTATAACTACCACAGATGGAGGCGTCACCCTCAATAGAGCTATCCACTCACTCTCGCTTAATTGCAAACTAACGGTTCATGATAATAGGGGACTTTCACTGGGCAGAAAGGTAACTTAAGCAATTTACATATGTTTTGATACTTAGGCTCCTATGAAAATGATGCAATGTATTCTCCCCTGTGGGATTTGAAAACAATAATAAAGTGTATATGGGGCTATGAAAACTCTCCTGAAGTGATGGTGCAATGAGGTGAAATGATCGGGACAACAAGGCGGGAACTCTAGCTGCAACCTAATATGAATGAATATGATCTACTTTAGATCATGAAATGATGTAATGAATGTACATGCACATGATGTCTATACCACTCGTAACTTCAAAATAATGGTTATTGTTGAAGTAATATGTTTCCATAACTTGTGAAAAATATGTCTAATTAGACTTGTAAAACTAGTTGTAATATATCGTACATAAAATGTTAGTGTCTAATTCATCGCTTTGAAAACCTTGAAATGACGTCTAATAGTCGCGTAGATAAACCTTTGTTCATACGGGCTTCCATGGGTAAGAAATACGGCTCTTCAATGTTCTTACTAGAAAATATAGTTTTTAGTATGTTAGAATATTATTTCTAATAGTGGCTGTCAATTATAATAGAGTTTGTTGGTGTTGAAACGTGTATATCTTTGTCGTTATAAGCTCATTTCCTTCGTTCTTTATATCCACGGATTCGTCTTAACATGTACTAACATATTTTTGATAGTTTGGCTCCTTTAGGTTACGTCTAACGCCTCAATTTGTCCATCGAAAATCATCCAACAGCATGTATAATTTTCAGAAAATAGTTTTCGTCGTTAAACTTGTAAAAATCATATCTCCTTCGTTATAAGCTTCTTTTTATCTGTTCTTTCGCCCATGGATTCGTTTTTGAAATTATTTTCTAAATATTTGATAAAAAATTGCCCCTGAGTCCCTGATTTTTCTGGGTTTGGCGTTTTGAGTCCCTGATAAAAAATTGCCCCTGAGTCCCTGATCTTTGTTTAAAAATCAATTCTAGGGTTTCAAATCCAACCAAAACACTTTCAATCACCACCAAGCTAATATAATCTTACCATACACCTTCTTAGGGTGTCATGGGTTCCTAAAAATCATCCATCAAGTTAATCTAACAAGGGTTTCTATGGAAAACTAGAAGGGGGGTTGAATAGTTTTACGTCTTTTTAATTTGTTACAAAAGATTGTTTGAAAGTTTTCTTTGTTTTCAAAAATTGAGATTCGATGCTATATGATATCAAGTCATGCACAATATGAACAATACTAAATATGTACAATAAAGCAATAATAGTGTAAGTAAAGAAATAGATGAGAGTTGGAAAGATCGAACCGCGAGACAAGAGATTTATAGTGGTTCGGCTACAAGGTCACCTTCCTTGCCCTACTCCACTCCCCGAGCACCTAACTCGAGAGTTTTCTTCACTATGTCAACAAGCTCCCTTATGGCGGAGAAAACCTTACACACCAATGTACACACCACAACCACGTTACAACTTATTCACACCTTCTACACAACTACTTCACACCTATTCACTACTTAATCACAACACAACTTCACACCTATCTACTTCACACCAATCTTCTTCACACCTATCTTCTTCACACCAATATACTTCCTAACTCTTCTTCTTCAAAACTAACTACTAACCAATCACACTATATATATACCTAGCTAAACTATCTTCTATCAAATATTTACAACTAATTTCACAAAGAGATAAATACAATGATGATGCTCTAACAACTTAGATGTAGAGATCACAACAAGTTGTAATACTTCTTGTCTTGAGGGATAGAAGTATTCTTCTCTTGCACTTGAAAGAATAATGTTTGGATCACTTTAAAACAAAGATTTATGAATGTATGATCAAAGGATTAAGAGAATGGAAATGGAGATCTAGAACAGAAAGTTTAGGAGTACAAAAGGTGAGAAAAATTCTAAATTTAAGGTGGTATTTATAGGCAACAAATTCTGACAACTGGAGCATACCGGTCCCCTTAAATCATGGCCGGCCCCCTTAAAATTAAGGGGGCCACCCATATAATTAAGGGGGCCGCCCAGCTGTAACGGCCAAAATTTTTGTCTTTTAGTGGGGAAAGTTTATTTGGTGAAAAGTAACTGATTTTGGTTAAAAATTTGAATTCATATATTTAGTATGAATAAAACATTTTTCTTAATTACCAAAAGTGTTTTTCAAAAATATATAATATGTTTGTATAATTAAATAAACTATGTAATAGTTAATTAAATATCTCTTTGATCATAAATTGCACAAAACACTTTGTTTATTCATACCTTAAGTGATTTGGATGTAAAGAGAATGTTAATTACCAAATACTTGTTTATGTCATAAATTTTAGTTCATTGAGTTTATGTTTTGTAATAATTAAAACAAATTGGTATTGATAATATATTAATAATGTTTTTAGGCATTATTTATGTCAACAATCTCCCCCTTTTTGATTATTACAAAACCTTAAACTCAATAGGTCTAAAATTTATTTTTAGACAAGTATTTTAGAGTTTACTATTCTCTTCTCCCCTATTTTGTAAAATCAAAAAGGTTAAACCGAGTAAGCTTCATAGATGAAGTTAAACGGGTAGAATGCTCCCCCTTGATGTATGCTCCCCCTCATTTGAGAGCACCAAGGGAACGAGCTATAGAAATCTTGGCTACAAAAAGATATGTGAAGAGAACAAGACACATATACATGCAAAGCAACAATTCTGCAAATAAAAATAGATTCATTCAAGCATCATAGAAATGATTAGCATTACAACATTCAATATGCTTGAAGCATATTGATTACAATAAAACAAAAGAAGAGACATAGTCCTATATTGCCTAAGAGAGCACTTGGACTTGCTTGCAACCCATGGTTGATCATTTTATTTGATTGAAAGGGAACATAAGCATAGAGCTTAATTGTTAGATGGAGAGGGATATGGAGTGGGGTATGGAGCGGAAGAGGTGGATCTTACGATGTTGTATCGAGTTATGGGTGGTATTATATGAGGACGAGTGAGAAGATATTCAATCCAAGAAATATCTTCACTTAAGTATATAATTTGTTTTTGAAGGAAGATGCAACAAGGGCAATAGTGAGTGTGGTTTATAACTTGATCCAAGTTGAGAGAGTGGGGTAGGCAATTGTTATAGGGTGATGATGGAGGTTGCCCTTTGTTGCTTTGTGCACGATGCATAGCAAAGAGATCACTAAGATCATGGATTTGGGTTATTTCATCATGGAACTTTTGCTTTTCCGTGGCAATGTGGAGAGAGTCATTGTGTTGATATGGATGAATAGGGTTTGTGTAGTTGGAATTGAAGTTTGATGGTTGATCAAACTTGTATGGATCATTGTAAGTGGTTGGTGGATGAGATGTGTAGTTTGGCATGAAAGACAATGTTTGGCCAATGTTGTATGGTTTGTAAAGAGGATCAAATGAATGTCCTTGTGAATTTGGTGTAAAGTTTGGGAAGTAAGTGGTTGGAGGTGTTGAGTGATTTCCAGCTTCATTGGTTATGATGGATTTGTTTCGAGGGCTTTTTCTTCGCCAAACCGGTTTTTCCGTCATCCTTGCTAGCCTCGAGGCTTTTGGTTTTGGTTTATTTGGAGAAGTCATGAAGGGATGAATGGAGAGTGTTGAAGATTGGGGATATTTATAGTGTAAGATTTGTGTGTTTATGGATGGATAAGGTTTGTTTGGGAGATTAGGACAAAATATGTTGGTGAAAATTGGGAAATGTAGGTTGAAATGGGCTAAAAAGCAGAAAAGATTCTGTAAACCCGTCCAGCAGATGGCCGGTCCCCTTAATTAGGGGGCGGTCCCCTTAAGATTAAGGGGGCCGCATTACATAATTAAGGGGGCCACCCATCTGATGATTCCCAGATTGCCAGAATTGGGTTTTTGGCAGAAAATTTGCAGAAAGGATGTGTTTTTGGATTTGGATTCAAGCAAGTTCAATTCCTTTAGGCAATATAGCATCTAATCTAATCAAGATATAGCATGCATGCAAAAACACTTAAGCAAAAGAGCAAATAAGCAACAAATAATAAGCTAAAGGGGACAAATAAAGGCAAGAGCACTTAATCTTCCTAAGGCAACTATCTTAGATCAAAGGCAAAGGCAACTAGTGAGTCAAAAATCTAGTGATGAAACAAGATGACAATGTTATGAGTGATTTTGTCCTAGTGTGTGCCTATATGCAACAAATGTGGAGTTGTGATTGTTTCGACTCCTAGACAAAAAAAAAAAAAAAAAAATCTTAAGAAACAATCCAAAATCCCCTTGATTCAATTTTTGCTCGATCATGAATGTCAAAGATATATATTAGATTATATACCTTGACAATTTATGTGAGAGTTTATGCATGATTTTGGAGAAATGTTTTTAGCATTAGTCAACAATGCAAGGAAAATGATGTTCATGTAATTCCTAGATGTGAGAATAATAATAAACAAAATGATTGGGTTTTACAAAAGAGTATATGCAAAGAAAATAATATTTCCCAATCTTTAATTTTGTGCGAAATAGGTTCCTAGACTCAGAATTGGAGAAGTGAA
The DNA here is from genome assembly GCA_030686995.1 of Artemisia argyi. Lineage (NCBI taxonomy): Eukaryota > Viridiplantae > Streptophyta > Magnoliopsida > Asterales > Asteraceae > Artemisia > Artemisia argyi. The sequence continues at coordinate 150,545,480 of CM060677.1, read as the reverse complement.
AGAAAAGTAAATCTTATGCAATTTTTTTTTAAATGTCTAGATGCAATAGAATTTAGTCAACTTGTTCCATCATTCCTAATCCTAAACGCAAGTGATTGAATAATTCACGCTTAAGGGGTTTAGTGTATATATCCGCAATGTTATCTTCCGATGCAACTTTTTCTATAGATATGTTTCCCTTTTGTACATTATCCCTAAGGAAGTGGTGGCGAATTTCTATATGTTTAGTCCTAGAGTGTTGCACCAGATTTTTACTTAAATCTATCGCACCTTTGTTATCGCACATAATGGGAACATTTTCTAACCTAATGCCATAGTCTATAAGAGCTTGTTTCATCCATAGTGCTTGTTGACATGCCTTTTCAGCGCTTACATATTCGGCTTCGGTGGTAGAAATAGCAAGAGCGGTTTGCTTCTTCGAAAACCAAGATGTTAGACAACATCCCATAAACGTGCAAATACCGCTAGTGCTTTTTCTATCTACGTAGTCTCCCGCATGATCCGAATCCGCATAGACGATGGTTTCTATGCTGGATCCCTTAGGATACCATAATCCTAAGTGTATAGTGCCTTTAATGTATCGGAAGATACGCTTAACCGCTTCTAGGTGAGAGGTTTTGGGATCCTCTTGAAAACGGGCACAAAGGCAGACACTAAACATGATATCGGGTCTACTTGCCGTCAAGTATAGTAAACTACCTATCATTCCTCTATACTTGGTGTTATCTACGGACTCACCTTCATCATCCTTTGTGAGTTTTACTTCCTTAGACATGGGAGTTTTCATGGGTTTTGAGTCTTATAGGCCAAATTTCTTAAGCATTTCCTTAATGTACTTAGATTGGTTAAAGAATATTCAATCTTCTAATTGTTTTATTTGTAATCCTAGGAAGAAGTTAAGTTCACCCATCATACTCATCTCAAACTCATCATGCATGATTTTGGAAAATTCATCACACATGTCTTGACAAGTCGATCCAAATATAATGTCATCAACATATATTTGAACAATGATGAGATTTTGGTCTTTCCTTTTAGTGAAAAGAGTGTTATCTACCATTCCCATGGAATAATCATGTTTAATAAGGAAAGCTTTTAATCGATCAAACCAAGCTTTGGGAGCTTGTTTAAGTCCATGCAAAGCTTTCTTTAACTTACAAACATAATCAGGTTTTGCGAAGTCAATGAATCCTGGAGTTTGTGCCACATATACCTCCTCATTGATAAAACCATTAAGGAATGCACTTTTCACGTCCATTTGGAATAACTTAAAATCTAGGGCGCATGCATAGGCAAGTAGTATCCTAATAGATTCTAGTCTAGCTACGAGGGCATAAGTTTCATCATAATCAATTCCTTCTTGTTGATTATAACCTTGGGCAACTAACCTAGCTTTATTCCTAGTAACTACTCCATTTTCATCTAATTTATTCCTATATACCCATTTAGTTCCTATGATGGTCATATTCATTGGATTTGGGACTAATTCCCAAACATCATTTGCCTTAAATTGATTTAATTCTTCTTGCATAGCTATAACCCAACTTTCATCTTTTAAAGTCTCATTAATGTTCTTAGGTTCTATTTCTGAGAGGAAACAAAAGAAATTATTTTTATCTTGATCTTGTGACCTAAGGGTTCTTTGGTTAAGATGTCCTATTATATTATCTAGTGGATGTGATCTAGATTCTTTAACATTTACAATTTCATTATTTCCTAAGTTAATGTCTTCATTATCATTTCCTATGGGTTTTGTTTTACTAACCTCAATAGCTTCTTCTTCGACTAAGTCATCATCTTCTAAAGGTAAAGTTTTAGGAGGTGGTGGTGTTTCATCAAATGTTACATTTAGTGATTCTTCTACTTTCATGGAGTGTTTGTTAAGTATTATATATGCTTTACTATTTTGTGAGTATCCTAAAAATATTCCTTCATATGATTTTGGATCAAACTTAGTGAGGTAATCCTTAGTGTTTAGAATATAACATTTACTTCCAAATACCCTAAAGTAGCTTAAGTTTGGTTTTCTACCTCTTAGTAACGCATAAGGAGTTTTTCCTAGAATTCTCCTAATTGATACCCTATTAATAATATATGTTGATGTATCTAAGGCGTGACACCAAAATTTTTGTGGGATGGATTGTTCATTTAACATTGTTCTACTCATTTCTTGTAGTGACCTATTTTTTCTTTCTACTACGCCATTTGATTGAGGAGTACGAGGAGCGGAGAAATTGTGAGATATTCCATTTAAATCACAATATTTTCTGAATTGTACTTCATTGTCAAATTCCCTACCATGGTCCATCCTAATGGCTACTATTGTGCATCCTAATTTATTTTGAATCATTTTACTAAATATTTAGAATTTTTCAAAGGCTTGGGTCTTGTCACTTAAAAACCTAGTCCATGTGTATCGTGAGTAGTCATCTACTATTACTAAGGTATATTTATTTCTTCCATAGCTCCGCACAGCGGATGGACCAAAAAGATCCATATGTAATAGTTCTAGGCACCTAGTAGTGGATACTATATTCTTAGCGTTGTGACTAGCATGAACTTGTTTTCCAATTTTACATGCATCACAAAAATGCTTATCATATTTTAGATTAGGCAAGTTTCTAACTAGTTCTTTAGAGGCCAAAGGTTGTATTTGTTGCATGTTAGCGTGTCCTAATCTCCTATGCCACAATGTGAAGTTTTCGTCTAGGGTTGTTAGGCATATCCTATCCTCAGGTTTGTTTCCTCGTTTCATAACATATATGCCTTCTTTCCTAATTCCTCTACCTATAATTTTTCCATTCTTAACTATTTCGCTATCATCTTCGGTAAAGGTAACTCTACATTTATTATCGCATATTTGTCCTATACTAAGCAAGTTATATGTTAAATTATCTACATGCTCTACATTTTCAGTAGTAAGTGAGTCTTGAGAAATCGTACCTTTGCCAATGATTTTTCCACGTAAGTCACTACCGAAAATAATGTTACCTCCATTGTATGCCTTGTATGTAGAAAATAGCTTGTGGTTCTCCGTCATATGACTCGAACATCCGCTATCCTTGATCCATTCGTCAGGCTCCAAGTCAATTCCTAAACATATTTCGTCGGTTCCTTTATACATAAAACACTTTTCGTCTCTTAGTTTTTCCACTTCTTCTTTGTCACTATCACTCCATGTTCCACTAACAAAGGCGCCTTGATTTTCATAACCCGGCGGCTTTAGACATTCGCCAATGAGATGATTTGGACTTCCACATCTAAAGCACATTCTTTTCCCATAGTTATCACTTCTATTTCTTTGGAATGGTTTTCTTTCGTCTCGTGGTGATCTAGTGAATCTTCCTCGTCTCTTGAAGAATTTCTTGAATTCTCTTACGGCCATTGCATATTCTTCATCTTCACTCTCGTCACTTGAAACATCATCGTCACTAGGTTCCTTTTTGGCTTTTAGAGCAATGGATTTGATTTGTTCTTTCTTGAATTTGACCGTTTCCGAATCTCTTCTTATAATTTCTTCATGGATCTTCAAGTTGCCAATAAGTTCATCTAGTGATAACGTCATCAAATTCTTTGATTCTTCAATTGCCATGACCTTAGCTCGCCATTTCGGATGCAATGCCCTAAGAAATTTCCTAACACAATTTTTACTAGAAAATGTCTCATCAAGTGCTTTTAAACTTGTGATAATAGTGTTAAATTTAGCAAAAGCATTATCAATTGATTCCTCTTCCGGAATCGTAAATTGTTCATATTGTTGTACAAGAAGATCTATTTTGTTATCTTTAACTTGACTATTACCTTGGTGAGTAATTAGTAAAGAATCCCAAATTTATTTTGCGGTTTTACACATAAAAATTCTTTCATATTCTTTGCGTGGTAACGCATTAAAAATAATCATTTTAGCCTCATTATTTTTTGCTAGTTTCTTTTTCAAATAATCATTTTGTTTTTCAAAAGATACAATTTCATCCATTTTAGTTTCAAAATTATATTGAATAGGGGGAAAATCACCAAAGGTAATGACATGCCAAAGATCAAGATCTTTTGATTTCACATAAGTTTCGAATCTATTTTTTCAATATAAAAATCCATCACTTTCAAATAGTGGTGGTCTTTGCATAGATTGCCCTTCTAAATATTTTAAAGATTCCATAGATCGTTACAAGTTTTTAAAATACAATATATTTTAAAAAATCTTGCTAGACGTGGCACTTGATACCAATTGTGGAAAACTAGAAGGGGGGGGGGGGTTGAATTGTTTTACATCTTTTTAATTTGTTACAAAAGATTTTTTGAAAGTTTTCTTTGTTTTCAAAAATTTAGATTCGATACTATATGATATCAAGTCATGCACAATATGAACAACACTAAATATGTACAATAAAGCAATACTAATGTAAGTAAAGAAATAGATGAGAGTTGGAAAGATCGAACCGCGAGACAAGAGATTTATAGTGGTTCGGCTACAAGGTCACCTTCCTTGCCCTACTCCACTCCCCGAGCACCTAACTCGAGAGTTTTCTTCACTATGTCAACAAGCTCCCTTATGGCGGAGAAAACCTTACACACCAATGTACACACCACAACTACGTCACTACTTATTCACACCTTCTACACAACTACTTCACACCTATTCACTACTTAATCACAACACAACTTCACACCTATCTACTTCACACCAATCTTCTTCACACCTATCTTCTTCACACCAATCATCTTCACAACAATTTTCTTCACACCAATCTACTTCCTAACTCTTCTTCTTCACAACTAACTACGAACCAATCACACTATATATATACCTAGCTAAACTATCTTCTATCAAATATTCACAACTAATTTCACAAAGAGATAAATACAATGATGATGCTCTAACAACTTAGATGTGGAGATCACAACAAGTTGTAATACTTCTTGTCTTGAGGGATAGAAGTATTCTTCTCTTGCACTTGAAAGAATAATGTTGGGATCACTTTGAAACAAAGATTTATGAATGTATGATCAAAGGATTAAGAGAATGGAAATGGAGATCTAGAACAGAAAGTCTAGGAGTGCAAAAGGTGAGAAAAATTCCAGATTTAAGGTGGTATTTATAGGCAACAAATTCTGACAACTGGAGCGTGCCGGTCCCCTTAAATCATGGCCAGCCCCCTTAAAATTAAGGGGATCACCCCTTATAATTAAGTGGGCCGCCCAGCTGTAACGGCCAGAATTTTTGTCTTTTAGCGGGGAAAGTTTATTTGGTGAAAAACTAACTGATTTTGGTTAAAAATTTGAATTCATATATTTAGTATGAATAAAATATTTTTCTAAATTACCAAAAGTGTTTTAAAAAAGTATATAATATGTTTATATAATTAAATAAACTTTGTAATGGTTAATTAAATATCCCTTTGATCATAAATTGCACAAAACACTTTGTTTATTTATACCTTAAGTGATTTGGATGTAAAGAGAATGTTAATTACCAAATACTTGTTTATGTCATAAATTTTAGTTCATTGAGTTTATGTTTTGTAATAATTAAAACATAGATGTATTGATAATATGTTAATAATGTTTTTAGGCATTATTTATGTCAATTGTTTCCATGTTATCCATTTCTAGGGTTTAAAAGTTATAAAAGTATAAAAGGGAGTGGTATAAACTTACATAGGCATGTAATCTTGCATAAAAATCATATGATCATTGTAATAACTTGGTAAAATCATGAAAATGAGTTTGATGAACTTACTTTGAAGGATTGGTGAGTTTTGATGAGGAAAACCTAATAACCCTTGAGTTTCTATTTCAAAACCTTAACAAGGATCACTAAATGAGCTAGATTATATCATGTTCTTGGAAAAAATGATGGAGATTGCTTCTTGTTGTTGTTTGGCCGTGCACCCAAGGAAAGAAAAGAGAGAAAATATTGCTAGTTACTTGATGTTGTTATGTAAAAATGAGATGAAATTAGATATTTACTAGGATGTTTAGACAATTGTTAGGTGGGTAATAAATGTGGGTTGGTGAAATGAGCACATGAGGGCTAGGAGGGAGGAGGAGGTTGGGCCGGCCACAAAAGGAGGAAAAGAGCGGGGGAATGTTTTGATTTAATTAGAGAGTTAGTGGTGTAGTATTTGTGTAGTGTTAGTTAGTTTAGGTATAATCGGGTACCGGGTTTGCTAGAAATAAATTTTAGCGAAGTTATCCGGGACATAATAAAGTCGTAAAAGTTGTAAAAATATGTTGGGTACAAGTATTGAGTGTTTGGATGATTATTGTTTATTTTCCACGAAAACCATCATAATCAGATTAGACGTACGATACGAATTAAATAAATTTCTAAAACACCGGGTAAATGAATTTCATAATATTTGTAATGTTGTAAGAAGTGTAAAAATATATCGGGACCATTGTAGGGAGTGTCGGATATGTTAGTCGCATTTATCGATCGCGTGTTAACGTTTGTTTAAAAATAATCATACGTAAAACGTCAAATATTCCAAAAACGTTAATTTAAATATCCTACAAGTGGAATAGTATGTAAATGCTATAATGATGATATGCAGACTATTTCTAGTCCGTATGAAGTGTCCTTAATGGTGATGCATTAATTCGCAGCTAAACCACCCTGGTTACGCGAATTTAATTACCCGTAAACTAACTTTACGATGAAATGACTGATGCACATGAATAGTGTCTTCCCCCGGAAATGAATAGTGTCATGTGAATAGTGAAATTTTTGAATGCTTCCCGGATTCTCAAACTGACTCCAAAAATGATGAATAGTAAAATGATGAATAGTGAATTATGAATAGTAACATGTTGAGGTTTGGAAAAATGACCTGAAATTGTGGGTTGTGACAAAACATCTCAACTCCTTTGAAAAAAAAAAAAAAAACAGTTAATAATAGGGGTGTTTAGAACAGGTGGTTATTCTGAGTTAGTGTAGATATTAGCGGTTAAGGATTACTTATTCACCGTCTTAGGCTCATATTAGGTTAGTTTGACCATTTCTTTGGTCATTTTTATAGAAAAAAGTCAAAATTGCACCAAATCACACCAACAGCTTAACTGTTGGTGTTTCGAAGTGTCAAAACCTTGTAACTAGCTCAAATCTGGTCAAGCTTGCTTAAATTAGCTTCAATTAGGGTTAATAAACATCAATCAATCATCTAGGCTCAGTTTAAATTCACAAAAGTCAATTTGGATCATAATCTCAAAAAGTCAAAATAGCATAACTAGGCAGAAACTCACTTTTTGTGAGATTTTTTCTGATTTTTGTGTTAAGAATCAAGCTTTGAAACTTTTTGTGGTTGAAGTGTACCAGCTAAACTACAGGAATCAATACTTGCCTTATTTTTTAGATTTTTTATGGGAACTGTGCAATTGCTTATTTGAAGGTGCAGGGTCATTAACCTCCCCTGCACCAGGGCTATCAGCCCATTCTTCCTAGCTTATTATGACCAAACCAGTGGACCCCACCCTTGGTCTTTTAGCTTTTTGAGCAGCTCATCAGTAGAGCTTTTGAGACCTAAGCTCATTTTAGGACTCAGCTTATTTACCTCTAGCTTATTTGAGTTTCTTGTGTGACCTGACCATAGACCCCATACTGAGTACTCAGCTTTGTGGACCTAGTTCAAAGGCTTCCCAATTGCTCATCAATAAGCCATAAGCCCAGCTTATTAGCTTATTTTGAAGTTGACCAAGTCAAATTTGTGTGTCAAGTTTCATTTTGGACTGCCATTCATCTTTGTGGACCCCACAGAGGGTTAAAGGTCACTGCTTTGGACTGTTTGAACTTTGAGTTTGTATAAGTGCTTATTAGTTGTTTTGGCTTATCAGTTGAGCTTATTCCTTTGTTTTTGCTTGTTTCAAGTTGATTTCCATCTGTTGTTGCTTATTAATCTTAGGCAAATTAAATCAATTGTAGCTTGTGGTGTAGCTTTTTCTAACAAACACAAAATCCTAATAAGCTTCAAAGCTTAACTGCCTAACTTATAAGCTCCCCATTTTGCTTATTTCTGAGTTCCAATCAAAGTCCCTTTGTTAAAATTTCGCATATATAGTATATAAACAGGTTTTAAAAAGAAAAATCGAAAAAAAGACGAATTTAATAGAAGTGATAGCTTCTATTTAAGCCAATTGGCTTCTTCTCAGCTTTTTGTAAAAGCTATTTTCATTTTTATATTTTTCTTAGGTTTCTTATAGCTTAAAATAATTTTAGTAATTTTTTCAGATTTTTCTCTTATCATTTGGTAATTTAACTTAGTTTTTAATAATTAATAATTAGTTAATAATTAATAATAATTAATTTAAAAGTCAGAAAAATACAAATTTAATTTTAAAATTAGTTTTAAGTTATTTTAGATTTTTCCAAATATTATTTTAATTTTTCTAGTGTAATTTTATAAATAATTATAATTTAGGTTAATTTAGATAATTAAAAAGTAATTAGAAAATAGTAATTAATTAATAATAATTATATAAATAGTGTAAAAATTAATTTTTTTTTTCTAAAAATTTTCTTTGTTCATTAGGTTTGTAAAAATTTAATTTTCATAATCGTAGGCCTTTTATTTCTATTTAAGTTACTTTTCCTTACGTACGTCTGTTACCGTTTTTAATTAAAACGTACGTTTTTAGGTTTTATCACGTTTCTTCTTAATCTAAATTCATGTAATCAATCACATAGCTTTCCTAAGCTATTTCATTTCATAATTCTTAAAATTTTGTCATCATAACCCTTTCCTGTGAAAATCACCCGATCACAAGCACGTTCAAATACTATTCACACCTCGTCGGGATCTAACGACCCGGTGATACCCTATATTATCCGGAAGCATTGACTTTAAGCTATTTGACTTTGTTAACCATTTACTTGGCCAATTTAGGTTGACTGTTTAGAGCCAATCAATTTTTGGCGCCGCTGCAGGGGAGGTGTGCGCGTATCTTCAGCGTCTTAGAGATTAGTGTTATTTCACATTCGTCACAGTAAAAATTCCATCACTTTTGTAAATTTTTAAATAAAAAATTTGACTATTTGGAGCCAATCAATTTTGTAAATTTTGACTGTTTGGAGCCAATCAATTTTTGGCGCCGCTGCTGGGGAGGTGTGCGCGTATCTTCAGCGTCTTAGAGATTAGTGTTATTTCACATTCGTCACAGTAAAAATTCCATCACTTTTGTAAATTTTTAAATAAAAAAACAAATAAAAAAGTCATTAACACTTTTCCTAAAGTGTTAAAACAGAAAAAAAAAAAAAAAAAAAAAAAACAGATCATAACGTTTTCTATATCGGGTTTCTTTTATGATGATTCTTAAAGAGATACGATTTTGGTTAAACGGGATGATACCAAAAATAATTCCAAAAGTTTTTTCACATACACACAAAAATCCAAAAACATCCGTTTTTTTCTTGTGAATAATAATACATAAAAATAAACCGTCGCAAACCAAGACAGAACACCTACCAACTGGGGGTGTGAACATTAATAAGTTACCAAACAAAAGATTAAAACTTTCGATTGTATCCTTGTGAGTGGTGTACCTTTCTTAAAGAAGCCATTCATTTGTGATTATTGGTTTAAGTTCACTGTCGTTTTGCCTCGATTTTGTTTTGAGTGACTTTGTTTTTAGTGCATACGCACTTGTTCTTCTAGGTCCACGAGCCCATTACGTGAGCTTGTAAGAATTCATAGAAGACATCGTAGACATTTAGCACCAGCAGACGAATCTGAGATCCGTACTATTTCCACATCTGCTGTCACCATGGCGGAAGACCGCCCCATGTGTGAGCTTCTCCAAGCACCCATCGAGGGTTACAGTGACGCTATTGTTGTTCCAGCCATCGTGGCTGATAATTTTGAGCTCAAAACCGGGTTACTTAATCGCGTAACCTCAAGTCAATTCTACGGTTTTGAGAGGGACGGTCCTCATGCTCACATTCGATGGTTTAACAAATCACGTCAACCATCAAATACAAGAATGTCCCATCTGAAGCAATCAAACTCCTTCTCTTCCCATTCTCCCTTGAGGGACAAGCCCGGATTTGGCTTGAAAAACAACCTCCTCGATCTATTGAGACATGGGAAGATCTTGTCAAGAAATTTGTGAATGAATTCTTCCCACCTTCCAAGACCACGAGTCTTAAAAACGAAATCACCAAGATCACTAAAAAATATGATGAATCATTTGGTGAAGCGTGGGATCGTTTCAAAGAATTACTTCGCAAGTGTCCACATCATGATTTCTTCGAGTTGATGCAACTCGCTACTTTCTACAATGGTGTAAGCCAAGCTGATCAGGATTCTCTCAATGCCTCTGCGGGAGGTAATTTCTTGAGTAGAACCACCAAAGAAGCTTTAGCTATCATTGAGAACAAGTCCAAGGTCCGCTCTATACGAAGCAAGCCGGTTGTTTCCCAAATTAGTGTGGGTCCTTCTACTTCATCTTCTATGAGTCAGTCTAGCACCGATGCTAAGATTGACAAGCTCACTAAAGCCATTCAAGCTTTGGTTATGTCACAACAAAAGAAAGTCTCTTTTCCACATACACCTCCATCTGCTGAGGTTAAGAAAGTGGAAGTCTGTGTGACTTGTGGTGGGCCGCATGCCTACTACAATTGCATAGCTACTGATTTGGTTCTGTCATTCAAGCTTTGGTTCTGTCACAACAAAAGAAAGTCTCTTTTCCACATACACCTCCATCTGCTGAGGTTAAGAAAGTGGAAGTCTGTGTGACTTGTGGTGGGCCGCATGCCTACTACAATTGCATAGCTACTGATGGTACTCCGTATGAAGCTCATGTTGTAGCCGGGTCCTCAAATCAAGGGGGCACTCAATACCGCCCTCCTATGGACCCGAACTATCGTCCTAATCACTACCCTGGACCTCCCGGTTTTAATCAAAACCAAAATGTCCAAAACCCTAACCAAATTTAAAATAGAATGAACCAAGTTTTTCAAAACCATGGTAATTTTAATCAAGGTCACGGTTTTCAAAATAAAAAACAAGGTTTCCAAAATCAAGGAAACTTTAATTGAAACCAAGGTCAGGGTAATTTCAATCCCGGATATTTTCATGGAAACAACAACCCTAATCAGGGTAATTTTCAAAATCAAGGTCCCAATCCGAACAACCGAGCTCCAAATTTTCCTAATCCGAATCAAGCCCTGTTCCAACTGGGCCTTCATCTGATGAGTTGTTAAAACAATTTATGAAATCCCAAGAAGAAATGAACAAGTTGTTGGTCAGCCAGATTTCTGAAATCAAGAAGTCTTTAAATGATCGACCCTCGGGCTCAGGTGCTACTTTACCTAGCAACACGATCGCTAATCCGAGGGGCGATGTAAAAGCGATCACAACCCGTAGTGGTGCTTCATATAATGAACCAGCGATTCCTACTACCTCTTTTTCCTCTCCTCCAAAGGTAGTGGAACGTGAACCTGAGGTAACAAAGGACAAGGTGCAATCTACTAACCCACGAAGTACCGCACATGTCCATCCTCAGGTTGTCCCAGAAACCATGCCAAAACCTGGAGTTGTCTTTGATCCACCTTAAACTCCAGTTGAGAACCTTAAATCCATAACTTCTATCCCTACCCATCACGCTTAAATGAACAAAAGCTCCACGAAAAGGCTAGTCACCAAATGGATAAATTTTTCCAAATCTTTCAAGATTTGCACTTTGATATAAGCTTCTCGGATCTATCATCTTGATGCCCAAATTTGCATCAACAATAAAAAATCTGTTATGTAATAAGGAAAAGCTTTTCGAAATGGCTAGAACTCCATTGAATGAGAACTGCTCAGCAGTTCTTTTGAAAAAGCTTCCCGAGAAGCTTGGAGACCCCAGAAAATTCCTCATCCCATGTGTTTTTTCGGGGATGGTTGAATGCTTCGCCTTGGCCGATCTTGGTTCTAGCATTAACCTTATGCCATATTCTGTGTGGAAGAAATTATCTCTTCCCGAACTTACTCCCACGTGCATGACTCTAGAGCTTGCCGATCATTCAATATCTCATCCTCTTGGCATTGCTGAGGATGTGTACGTTAAAGTGGGAAAGTTCCATTTTCTGGCCGATTTTGTGATTGTTGAATTTGATGCCGATTCAAGGGTCCCTCTAATTCTTGGAAGGGGGTTCCTTAGAACTGGGTTTGCTCTCATCGATGCATTTGAGCAAGAGATCACATTGCGTGTTGGAACTGAAGTAGTTACCTTCAACCTCGATCAAACTTCGAGGTACTCCTCCAATTATGACTCTGAATCGGTTAACCGAATAGATGTCATCGATGTTGCTGATGAGGAGTACGCTCAAGAGGTTTCAGGTTTCATTGATGATTCTCCGAGTGAAAACCTCACTCTATTTGAGGGAAGTGACTCCGTCTTAGAAGAAATTGAGGCCTTTCTCAAGAGTGATTCGGTTCCCGATGGAATCGATAACCAAGAGATTAACCCCGAGAGGGATATTCTCTTACTAGAGAAATTATTAAACGAAGATCCCTCTCCTCATCCTGTTCTACCACAAACACTTCATAAAGAGGAAGTAAAAAATGTTGAAAAAACTGTTGATTTTCCTGAGGTCGAGCTTAAGGACTTACCACCTCATCTTGAATACGCATTTTTGGAGGGTGATGATAAATTACCCGTCATAATTGCTAAGGATTTAAGTGTTGAGGAAAAGACTTCTCTAATAAAGGTTTTGAAGTCACACAAGCAAGCAATTGCTTAGAGACTCTCCGACATCAAGGGCATTGACCCAGAATTTTGTACTCACAAAATTTTAATGGAGGATGACTTCAAACCGGCAGTCCAACAACAAAGAAGGGTGAATCCAAAAATTCATGAGGTCATCAAGCAAGAAGTTTTAAAACTTCTTGATGCCGGTTTGATTTACCCTATCTCGAATAGTCCTTGGGTTAGTCCCATCCGTTGCGTTCCAAAAAAGGGTGGCATTACTGTTGTCACAAACGAAGAAAACGAGTTGATTTTCAAAAGGTACAATTTCATCTTTCTTTGTTTCGGGGTTATTTTGACAAAGATCTAGATCTTTTGATTACACATAAGTTTCGAATCGACTTTTCCAATATAAAAATCCATCACTTTCAAATAGTGGTGGTCTTTGCATAGATTGCCCTTCTAAATATTTTTTAAATTCCATAGATCGTTACAAGTTTTAAAATATAATATATTTTAAAGATCTTGCTAGACGTGGCTCCTGATACTAATTGTGGAAAACTAGAGGGGGGGGGGTTGAATAGTGTTATTTTCTTTTTGTGTTTATTTTCAAAATCTTTTGTAACTTATAAAAACTTTGATTCGATCTTACGTGAATTCGAATGTCAACAAATGTAAGCAAGTCTAAACAAGTATAATCTAATAATGTAAGTATTGCACTAGTACAAAATTGGGATTTCGTCACACATGCTGTTTTTCAAACGGCCACACAGTAACTTTTTTATGTGACTAAATGTACCAGAATAAAATAAAAAGCCACACTTGATCCGACTTGTGTGACCATTTTGTAGGATACTCATAATCATAAACATGTATGGTTACTTGTGGTTAGATTGATTCAAGAAGAAGAGATTTTAGAGAGAGAAAGTGGGAGCCTTTTAGAGAAAAACAAGATGTGAATGTATTAGATTAAGTGAAAGGTCCAACCCTTTCCCTTGGGTGGGAAAGGGTATTTATAGTTACAATAGAAACGCCCCCTGAAACGGGCTATGGAGCGGGCTAACAGTGGGTAAAGACCCGACCCGACTCCACAAATACTAACTAATACTAATCTACGTACTAACTAATATTATAACTACTACGAGCTACAATATGCTAAATTACACTCAGGGTGACCGAGTCTTCCAGATGAATATTTATATTCCTAACAATCTCCCCCTAAGGGAGGTCACCCCGGAAAATACAAATTGAATTCTAGCATTCTATTCTTCAAGTTGAATTTTCGTAGCTCGTAGTCCTTGATTCTTCAAAGTCTTTAATCTTTGCGCTTTAGTCAGTGGGCTATAGATGACTCTTTGTATATAAAGGATGATCTTCAATAGTTCAATGAAATAATCATCCAAATTTCATCTTCAAGTCATCTTTAGCATCATTGTCTCCATGTGAAGTTGTGATTTATGAATTGGCGCACTCACACTTTCTTTAAATCATGTTTTCAACATCAGAGTAGCAGAAGCTTTGGAAGAAGGCCTTTGCGTTCTCATGATATCTTTGACATGGATGACGTAGTGTGAGCACGTGGTGATGGATTGACATCTTTTAGCAATCAGCAGCAATCACTATAGATGACTTGTTATATGTGTTGGATGATCTTTGACTTTACGTTGAGTGTATCATCCAAATGAATGTCTCCAATCCATCTTTGTGTAATCACATCTCCATGTGACATAGACATCTTAGTATCGGCATGCTCACACTTTTCAGGATCATGATCTTCCGCATCAGAGTTATGGAAGCATATATGAGGCCCAAACAATGATCATGATTTCTTAGATTGTGATGTCGAAGTGTGAGCATGTGTTTGATGGATCTGCATCTTTTCAGCAATCAACTGCCGCCGTCAGAAATTCCTGCAAGCAAACAGTTAGCAACAAATCTACCGGTACTTATAGGTTTGGAATTAGAGATTGTCAACAGCATAGTGTGAAGACTCCTTCTAACCCTTACCAAGACCGTTCCCAATCGGCAAACCCTGAGAGGATTTACATGAACTACCTAAGTAGATCAATGATTGGGTGAGTCACTGGAGATCACTCCACGACTGTTGACCGTTTGTAACCAATGTGACCACTAAGCGTAATCCATGAGGAATTACCTAAGTGACCTGCTTTCAGAGCTGATTAATGTTGACCCTGGCAGGAGTTTCCATTCAATCACTAGGAGTTACGTAAGCAACATCCCTCATAAATGTTCTGGCAGATTGCTAAGATCTGCGTAGGACTCATAAGTTTACCACTGGTGTCCTTAATGTTAAACAACCAGGGTAGAAATACCACGTGTTCCTATGAGATCTTTTTATGCATCTCGAGGCTCTAGACTCAATTAGTGCATTTGGTTTTCCTATGCGGAGATTAGGGAGAGGTCTCCTGCTTCAATATCAACCATCTCTAAGAGACATGTCGACAGATTACACCGGTTCCCTATGAGAATGAAACAAGTTCTTTTAAGAGAACTTGAGTGGCTAGAAGGTTTAGTGCAGTGCATCACTGGGTCCATGACGTCTTGTCTTCAAAACCAATGTCGCCTTAGCAACAATCAGTAGATTATGAACTGAACCCGGTTTCTGCCCTAAGGTTGAATAATTGGAGGGCTATTTCTTTTCACCCTTTCTCATTTCATTTCTTTTTAATTCTTCAACCCCTTCTTTCTGCATTCTCACATTTCTCCTTTTTTCATAATCATACCTACGGACTTTCTAATACTATCTATTAGGTATTGTCCATGGGTAGATCCCTCCGGCTCTGGCGGATCATAGGACGGTTTTCCTAACCTTAGCCACCATATATCTTCATGATTATCCTATGTTGCCACTTACCAAATCATTGAAAATTCTCTCAACGTGTTTATGATTAAGAAACACATTTTGTTAACGCGTTGAGAGTTTTGTCATTTTCAAATGCTCCCCCTTAACATGTGCTCATAAGTATTGATTTGAAACTTTGCACATGTCGGGAAGAGTTGCACTTTTGAATTGATCTACCTTGAGTGAACATGACCGGGCATTCGAGATACGCTTACATCACTAGTTAAACTAGCTTGAAGTTATTACCTAGCCCGATCAGATTCACCCAAGGTTTCTCGAAACAGTACATTCTACTCAAACTAGTCCTTTTCGAGACATGCTTACATCACTGGTTAAACCAGCTTGAAGTTATTACCCGTCCAGGACTAGTCCTTTCGATTCAAGATAATTGTGTTTTGTCAATTCATTAGTCAAGTCTGAGTCTCGAATTCTTAAGATGCAAGGATCCTTTTTCACAACTCATTTTGCTCCCCCTCAATATGTGCATTGATATACAAAAGATTTTGGCACATAGGGAAGAGCATATTTTTGTTTTTGGGTTCAAAACATCACGTTTTAATCAGTTTTTCATATTTAAATCACATCTTCTCCCCCGATCAAAAATTTCAAACCAATTGAGATTTGTGATCCCAAGTGATTTAAATAAGTTTAAAGGTTTTGGGAGAAAGATGTGTCATATTTAGGAATGACTGATTTTGAGATGACGTTTTTGCCCCCTTCAAACCTTGAGGGAGTATGTTATGTGTTAGAGATGATGAGTTTATAAATAATTTGAGTTTAGCGAGAAACTCATGAAAAATTCATATACTAACACATAACAACTGCACTTAATCCACTGTAATTATGCACAAAGATCTTGTTTTGATGATATATAGTTTTTGAAATCGTTCTCCCCCTCAATCGATGACACATTTAAACTAAAACATTTTGCGCAAAGTATTAATTCTTTTAGCATCGATTGAGTGGCAAATTTTAAACCACATTTTGAGTTTGTTTGAACTTCAAAAACCATGGTACCATCAAGTTTGGAACAAATAATTTCCCGAAGGCACGAATATAAAGTAATTCATGCCTTTGTTAGGAACAATCATCTTTTTGGCGATGAACTTTCCCCAATATTAAGACCGGGTTGCTATCTGATGTAATAGCAAACCATAAGATTAAATCTGGGTTACAGTCAGAAATAATTGCAAGCCATATTTTGAAGTCCGGGTTACAGCTTGAAATGACTGTAATCCATAATTTTGAAGAATATTTTGAGAAACGACATGTTTTAGAAAAAACTTTATTTGAAACCGAAAAACTCTTGCTCAAGCATATGTATGTTTCCGTGTCATTATTGAATGACATTTCTAGAAACGTACACAATATTGATTACACAAGAGACATGTCGTGAGAAGAATATTTTTGGATTTTTATGATTTTTCTGATTTTTTTATGGGTTTTATAGGTTTTATATTTTTCTATTTTCTTTATGGTATAAGATATATACAAGGATATGTGAAGCAAAACCATTTCTCCTCATTTTCTTCCTGAAGACGTTTGAGAGATACTTGGCAAAGGACACTTCATTCCAAATCATGAGAGAATGAATTGACACCGTTCTCTCAGAAGTGCTTTTGTGAAGGAATCCGCCAGCTAAAATTCTATCCTCACAAAGGTAAAGTACCACTGCCCTTTCTCAACTTAATCCACCACACCTTTGAAGAATCCATTTAGAGCAATAATCATTGCACATTCTGGAGATAGTACCAATTCCCATACTTTAAGTCGATCGAACATGCTAACTTCTTCATGCATCACATTAACCCAACAGTCTTTAGAGATAGCAGTCTTGACATATTTGGGTTCGACTTTGGAAAGTACGAAATTATAAAAGCACCACAAAGCAAAGGTGGTAAGTTGTCTTCGTGTGAACACCGGTCGAGAAAGATTTCCGATAATGTTATCAATCGGATGATCATCGGTCTGTTTTCTGAGATTTTGATGTGGTTGAGGGTAGGAACCTGAAGAAGTCATGTTTGCTTCCCTTGAAGAAGGTGTCTCAGAAGAAGATTCTGGAGAAAATAGGCATACTCAAGAGGAGCAAATGAATTTACTTCAAAAGAATTGTCGATTGCAGTGCCTTGATGTACAGAAGGAGATTGAAGATTAAACGATGATGGTGAATAACTAGCAGATGGAGTATCTTGATCAATTCAAGTAGACATTGATGGACCATTTGAGTTGTACAAAACCGGAGCAGCGGCAGCTGGTGGTGTCGGTGTATCATCAGTAAGTGTCTCAAATTATTCATCAAACATCGGCTCAAATAAGATCTTCAAATGCTCACTTCTAGGAGGTACATAAAGTACTGCAGGCGTGGAATACTGTACAAGGCCTGAACTGATTGGTTCAGGGGACAAAAGTTTAGACGCGGGTCCTGCACTGATGTGTACAGGAGCCATATGCTCAGTCAGCTCAACGAATGTGACATGAATGGTTTCCAGGATTTATCGGGTTCTTTTGTTGTAGATATGGAATCCCTTACTATCTGGAGCATAACCAACGAAGAATCCAATAGCAACATTAGCTTGTAACATTCCCATATCTTGACTGTCATTTTGTAGGGTGGCATAAAGCACCAATCACAAATAGAAAGGAGAGATCCGGTTTCTTGCCATGTATCAGCTCATATGGAGTTTTGCTGTGAAGAGTATGTATCAAGTATTGGTTTTCGGTGTAACACGCTGTAGCAATTGCTTCCACCCATAGGAATATCGGTGCCTTGGAGAAATTGAACCAGTTGTTTGTTGATAAGCTCCGTTCCATTGTTTGTCCGGATGATTCTGACGGTTTTGTTGAGTCTTACTAGCAGTTGTTTGATGAGTTTCATGATAACTTCTGGAGTCTCGTCCTTGGTTCTCAAAAACTTTACCTATGTAAACCGAGAGTGTTCGTCGACAACAACGAGTACATATTACTTCCCATTTATACTCTTCACACTCATTGGTCTGCCTAGGTCCATGTGAAGGGTGTAAAGAACTTCCTTGTTGGTGTTGACAATTTTAGGTTTGTGAGTGTGCTTCTTTCGTTTACCCAGTTGACAAGCAGAATGTAGATGTTCTTTTTCAAACTTGACTATGGGTAGACCTCATACAAGATCATTGTGAGCAAGATCATTGATGGTACCAAAGTTCAAGTGATTAAAACTTTGTTGCCATAGCCACGATTCGTTCTTTGAGGCCTTTGAGAGAAGGCAAATAGGGGAGGACCACATCATGTCTTCGATAGAAAAGGTGTATAGATTTGTGCCATGACTCTTTTTAAGAAGATCAATACCATCCAATTCTAAGATGAAGCATGTGTATTTTCTGAAGGCAATCTTCAAGATCGGAATCAAGATGTTGACCAACAGAGAACAGATTATGCCCAAGTCCTTCCACGTAGTATACCCAGGAAATTAGCTGTCACCAGAGACATAATCTCCATAACCTATAATTACCCTAAAATGGTAGTTCCCGAATCTAACTAACCCGATAAACTTATTCACGAAATTCTCGAGCCTTGAGCGATCCCCAATCATAGGTTTAGAGCAGCCTGAGTCTAAATATCAAAGGACGAAATGTACGACCTACATTTGGAAATAGACGAGAGCAGAAAATTTGGAGTGTCGGATCCCCAATTTGAGTTGGGTTCCAGTTGGTTAGTGCAAACAAGTTCTGGAGCCACTAAGACCTTATGTGCATTCGTTTCAATGATGGAAATTTCACTAGTAGATGCAATGGGCCTAGTTAAAGGACATTGGGTTTCCAAAGGGAAAGTTCTACCAGTTGGCTTCCATTCCTTAATAAGCACTACTTTAGAGTTAGTTATCCTAGTTAAAGGGCACTGTTCTCCTAAAGTGAATTTCCTTCCTGTGGGCTTCCATTGGTAACCAACATTGGCAAGCAGTTTACCTGTTGCTTTCCAAATTTGCTTACTTTGTTTAGCTCTCCAAAATTTCTTAACTGGGGTTTTGTAAAACGACTTCAGAAATTTCTCAACACATTTATCATGATTACTTGAAATTATGCATTCATTACATGTTTTGCAATGTAAATTAGGTTTTGGATTATGACTCATTTTGTTCAAGTTGGACTTAATGTTCCTCATGTGGTCATCTACTTTCTTTTTAGGAACACTTTTAGCATGTGAAGTCCTATAATTCCTTCTATTTCTCCTTGGTTTAGACTCTCTAGCTTTAGTGTCACTTTTTACTTCTGTAGACGGACTAATGGGAATTTTAGTCTTTTTCATTTCCGGTTGCTGAACATGTTTTGATGTGTTGGGATCTGAAGTTTCCAAGGGTACCACAAAGGTAACATGCTTGTTCTTAGTCATAGATGATGATGCAGTAGACCTATCTCGCATGTTATCAGTCTTAGGACATGTACCAATAGCATATTCTAAGAGTTCCTGAGACCTATTAGTAAGAAAGCAGGCATCTACAACAGCACTATCCAGTGGTTTCTCTATCCTATCCTCTTCAATGGTTTCACGAAGCAAGTCAAGGCACTCCTTAAGATGTTTAAGATAGTCACTATGAACTAACTTATTATTCCTAAGGGGAAGAGGAATATACACAGCATCACAAGCATATTTCTTGCACACACGAACCTTGGGAATCATATTATCACTAGTGATGATTGGCATTTTCCCTTTCACCAGAGTCTTTAGATTCTCAATTTCTTTAAGCAAAGAAGTTATCTTTTCATTGTTTATATCACGTGTGATTTTAATTGAATCATATAACTCTTTGTAATGTTGTTTAACTTTCGAATTTTCAGTACGAAACCAATCATTTTCATGTTGCAATTTATTGATGGTATCTTGAAGTTGAAAATTCTGAGAATCTATAGGCTGTGGTTTTTGGGTGCCAATCACATCACTCTCGTTAGACTTCAATTGGGCAATTTGAACCCTCAGTTTCCGAATCGTGTTAGTGTGAGCTTGAATCTTTTCATCACGTTTGGCTAACTCAAAATATGCATCAAATTCAGGAGCATCCGAAGATGTCTTGGCATTTGAGATTTTAATTCTTTCTTCTAAATGTTGACACTTTAATTGCAAATTAAGATTATCAACTTCTAGTTTTGACAAATGCCTGACCATGTTATCATGGTCATCGTTTTGAATTTTCTCACGCAATTTTAAATTCTCCCCCTCAAGCTCAACAACACGATTCTGGAAAACGTTCAATGCAATAGATATCTCATGAAATTGGCAGGCAGATATTGTAGAATCAGTAGCAGTGTAAAATACATCCTGTGCAATACATTTAGCAATCAAATTCTCATTCATGATGAGAATATTTTTCCTCGCAACTTCACTGCATTTAAGATCAATTGCCAATTGCTTACCCTCATTTTCCACATCTTTAAAAACCTTTTTCATTTGAGTCACATCATCATTAATGGTATTTTTAAGGCCCTCAAAATGTTCTTTGAGAAGTTTGAAAAATGGCATGACTTCAGTTAGGTAACACTGTTTTGTTTGCTCAAAACCCCTTTCCCCTTCTGTAATCCCTGTTGGTGTAATTCTCATTTTACATGTTTTCTCAAAGTCATTAAACAATTGACCTAGAACATATAACCCAATTAGAGTATTACACTGTGTGGGAAGAGTAAATGGTACAAGGTGCCTGGGTGTATTCAGGGGATAAATCGTTGGGTCAGCAATCCTAAAGATAGTGCGTGTGTTACCCACAATTCTTTCAGCTTTCATTTTTTCTATGTCTATGTTCCAGAAGACTTGCTCTGGAGTAAATTTCTTTTGTGGGACAAAGACAGCTAATTAAGTATCTTCAGAGTAATCATAATTGTACAAGATTTTATTAGCTATGCACAGGGGATCCTTTAATTTCTCAGCTAGTTTTTCTCTGGTTCTATCTTCTATCTCATTGCCCTCATCATCGGATGTAGCATCAGGAGGGGCATGATTAGGCTCAAGCATAATGTTTGCATCATATAATGCAGGTTGTGCACCTATACCGCTTCTAAGGAAATTGGTTTTTGGCTTAGTAGAATCCTTCTCACTATGATCATCACTCAACTTCCTATGTTTATGCATCATTTGAGCAGTTTGAATGGTTTGGCCTTGTGTGTATAACTTATCCTCAAGTTTATTTTTTAGCATTTTAAGACTAGAGAAATCATTTAGGAGTTTTGTTACCTTCTCTTTGAAATCATGTTTGAGTATGTTTAAGTCTTTCTGAATCTCTTGTTTTTGTTTAACAGTTTGATCCAGTTGTTTTTGCAAAGATTGTAACTCCTTTTTCAATGTTTCTCGCTTAAGATTATTTTCAGATATGTATGCACGCATTTGCCATTCCATGTTCTGCTCACGTCCAGCGAGTTCAAATCTAGCACGTTGTTCGTACATTGTCACCTGATCCTTAAGGATATTAAATCTAGTGGTCAAGGAGTCATCAGGGTTATAAGCAGTGTTCTCATGCAACACACAATCATCATTTAAAACAGAAGATGCACTACATAGTACAACAGACACTTCATTGTGTTTCATATGTTGTTCACATGGGTCAACATTGCTATTTCCCATGTCAACAACATCTGAATCGACATCGTTTGTCGGTTGTACTTTGTTAGGAATCTTTTGTTCATCAACCATGTTACACAGTTCGAGTACCTTAGCACATGACACATGTTCTTTCACCGGTCTGATATATGCATCCACATCACGTGTAAGAGTCACTGAATTGTTCGTTGTGTCAAGCTTATCAGTCTCTGATCCTCTGCCTTTGGTGACAACTGACCCAGCATCCGATGCTTTACCTGAATCCACAATATTATCGCTTGATTGCTCCCGACATGCCTTCACCTTGTCTTCATGCTTGAGTTTGTGTTGTGCTCTTTCCATAACGTACTCCTTCACATTACCCATGAGTTGGAGTAGTGTGACTCTGAAAATGTCAACTTCAATTCCCGTATGAGTAGCAAAGCCTTTTTTCGTCATTTGACACTCATGATCATACTCCTCAGTGAATCGTGAATCAATGAACGCTTGGAGTTGGTTGTTGATCACAAAGAATGCAGCCATAGATCTACCTTCAGAAAATTCATTTTTCAAGTTGTTGTTGAAGTTGATTTAAGTGTAGAGTCATTTTGACTGTGAAGGTCTCAACATTTTGACCAAAGAGTGTTGCGAATGCACGATTGAAACCTCCCAAGTATCCAGGTTTTGCAAAGAGAACCTTGAGATGTGAATGGAGTGATCGAAAACATTCAATGCGACTATCCTTTGCATTATCGGGCAATTTAATTGGCTGATGAAGCACATTATCATTAGAATTCGAGCACGAAGATTCCATAGCAGTGATTGTATGTTCTGACAAGGTTATATGTTGTTTAGTCGTAATTTGGTTAGGTTGATGCAAGTTGTTGCGGTGAAATTTTTGGTCTAAAAACTTAAAACCTCAATAACTTCACTTTGGAGCTTTTTTGGGCCTCGAAACATCGCTTGAAGCAATAAATCATTCAACATGTCATTCTCCTCGGTCTCACGGTCGTTTTGACAGGTATTTCGTCCAAAACGGAGTTACGGTTCAAAAGTTATGGCCGCTTGAAGTTTGGTCGTCAAAGGTCAACTTTGGTCAAACTACAACTTTAGCAAATCACTAGAAGAGGTAAACGCTAGTTGG
The DNA here is from genome assembly GCA_030686995.1 of Artemisia argyi. Taxonomy (NCBI): domain Eukaryota; kingdom Viridiplantae; phylum Streptophyta; class Magnoliopsida; order Asterales; family Asteraceae; genus Artemisia; species Artemisia argyi. The sequence continues at coordinate 150,522,276 of CM060677.1, read as the reverse complement.
AGATAATTGCAATCTGAAGGTAAGCACAAACTGGAGTTAATCGCAATCTGAAAGTAAACTCAAACTGGAGGTAACAGCAGGATGAGTTAACTGCAGAATGAGCTAACCGCAGGATGAGTTAACCGCAGAATGAGTTAACCGCAAAATGAGTTAACCGCAGGATGAGTTAACCGCAGAATGAGCAAACCGCAAACCAGAGTTAACCGCAGAATGAGTTAACCATAGAATGAGTTAACCGCATGATGAGTTAACCGCAGAATGATCAAACCGCAAACCAGAGTTAACCGCAGAAACTTAACCGCAACCCACTAGATTCCAAAACAATCACTATCTTGCGTTTTGTCTTTATACCCAATAAAGTAAACACAAACTAGCTAACCGCAGGAACCAGTAGCTAACCGCAACCAAGAAATAAAACAGTAGAACTAACCGCAGTCAAGAATAACGCCCCAAAATCATTCCCAACTTCAAATACACGTTTGATGTAGCCTAACCAACTGAAAAACTATGTAATACTAACACCAATGATCACAAAAGTATACCCATAACGTATCAAATAACACTAGAAAGATCAAACCATGATGTTTTCAAAGAAAACTCTTCTAACTCACAAAAACCACACCAAATCCGAATATCCATGGCCCTAAGATGAAACCATGGCTCTTGATACCAACTGTAGGATACTCATAATCATAAACATGTATGGTTACTTGTGGTTAGATTGATTCAAGAAGAAGAGATTTTAGAGAGAGAAAGTGGGAGCCTTTTAGAGAGAAACAAGATGTGAATGTATTAGATTAAGTGAAAGGTCCAACCCTTTCCCTTGGGTGGGAAAGGGTATTTATAGTTACAATAGAAACGCCCCCTGAAACGGGCTGTGGAGCGGGCTAACAGTGGGTAAAGACCCGACCCGACTCCATAAATACTAACTAATACTAATCTACGTACTAACTAATATGATAACTACTAGGAGTTGCAATATGCTAAACTACACTCGGGGTGACCGAGTCTTCCAGATGAATATTTATATTCCTAACACATTTCATCTTTCCAACCGAGGCTACAGTCATACATTCGAATATTTTCGTGACTAGAGGTATCTTATATATTTTTTTTGATTATTTAGTCACATATAATTTGGGACGTGTGATAGATACAAATAAGTTTGAAACATTAGTCACATTATATGTATACGTATGTGACAAATATATGTCACACAATTGAACAGTGTGACCAAAATCCATATATGGTCGCATGAAGTAATTGTGTATGTGGCTAAATCATATACTCAAGTTTGTCACACATTATTTAAAAGTGACTAAATCATATAGTCAAGTTTGTCACACATTATTTAAAAGTGACTAAATCAAATAATCAAGTTTGTCACACATTAATTAAAAGTGACTAAATCATATACATGTACAACACTTAGATTTTCCCAAAATAAAATTTCTCTTTTCTAAACTTTTCACAAGCCCCCCCCCCCCCTAAATTTTTCACCAAAATCAAATTGCCCTCCTACCCAAATTCCCAAATATTTCATTAACCATCCCAAATATCCCTCTCAACTTTTCACATAGATCTGGTCTTCTTCTTCTTCTTCTTCTTCTTCTTCTTCTTCTTCTTCTACCACACTCGCACCGCTCGTACCACCATCACCACACTCGCATATGTTCTAACACACCAGGTCTCGACCTTTCATCACAGTTCTTCTTCTCCACCTTCACCCTTAGAAAAAAGTTAACTCTTATTAGTAATGTTATATGGGGGCAAAAGATAAAAAAATAACTACTTAGTAATGTTAATCGCATTTGGTCTCCACTTCTTTCCTTGAGTGCTAGTCTGTACAAATCACAACACACTGTCTCTGTTGTTCCATAACAACAAGTTATTAGTATTATTCAGATCGATTAGAAAAATAATAATAAATTTGTTTGGAAGAAGAAGGAAGAAATGTTTAAATTTTTGAAAGAGGTGGTATCTGGATCTGGTGCGGTGTGAAGGATTTACCGTATAATATCGGCAAGCCTTATTCCTCCGCTTGGGGCTCCTGCACTCACTCTCGCGGCACTTCCAAAGTATAACACCCACCTCCTCATCTTTTTATTTATTTATTTTTATTTTTTATATATTATACGTATAGCATAGGATCAAGAGACTGTGATTCGTTAGGCTTACTTTTTTTCTGTTATAAGTTTCATTGTTGGAGCAACTGCTGATTAGATTGGAATTTCATCTTGTGATTTTATACTTTTTTGATATGCTTTACAGCTCTTCAAAAGATATAAATCTAAGTACTTATTTTGTTATTAACTCTTTTATGTATTATTAACTCTTGGTATCATTTCTTAACTTTACTTCTTCGGTGTAGTTGAATTCTCTAACCCATCCCTTGTCGTACCAACATCAACGTGCACTTCTGTGCACACCAGCTGTTCGACAAAATTGCGTAGCAGGAAGAAGATGAGGATTTGAAGGATGAGGTGTTGTTGGCTGATGAAATGATTGAAGATTGTGATGATGATGATGATGCTGATGATGATGAGACGGAGGCGTAGATATCGACGAACCGAGATCGGAGTGAGGAGTATAAGCCGGTGATTTCGGTTGCGACTAGTTCTTTGAGCTGGTGTGAGGACGCTTACGAGAAGCCGTCTTTGGTGGTATGATTTTTAGCTTGATTATTTGTTGTTACTATTTATAGCTTTTGTTATTATTAGTTTAAAGATGGCGGATAAGATTGATATTTTTTTTTGTTGTCTGTTTCGCGGGTAGTTTAGTTTTTGTGGGCGCTGAGTGGTTTTTGATTGGAACTTTTGACATATATGGTTAGATACAATTGTTGAATGTGTCGGTATTTAGAATAGTGATCTTGGTGTGTCGTTATATTAGGGTCTATTAAAATGTAGACACTGATTAACATAGTCAAAGTGTTCAATTTTTTCTTTTGTTCTGCAAGTTTTTTAGGGGAAAATTATGGAATTTGCTATTGTTTAGTGGGGCTAATGTTGTTCAACTATCTCAAATAGGTCTTTGGTCCATAGCACTCATGGAGGATGGGAAGTGAGGGGTGCTCATTATAGGCTTAGAAGAGGAGTTAGTTTCCACTGCTGACAAAATATACAGAATATTGGAGAAAGGTTCTGCTAAAAGGTGTACGGCAGAGACACTTATGAACAAACAAAGTAGTCGTTCTCACTTGATATTTTCCATCACAATTCATATTAAGGAACGCACTCCAGAGGGTGAAGAGATAATCAGATGCAGAAAGCTCAACCTCGTTGATCTTGCTGGTTCAGAAAATATTTTGAGATCTGGTGCAAAAGATGTAAGCAATCTTACTTGAATTTATACTTGTATGTATATATGTGCCGCACGATATCTTCCACACCAACATCACCATCATTTTTTTTCTTTCATCAATCTCCTCAAGAATCAAGCCCCTTGTCTTTCATATCCTCGGGTTTTTATGGCGACCAATTAAAGGCGTGATTAGTGACGAATTTCGTGGGTGTATTTAGGTTTTTGACTAACTTCATTTCTATCTTCTTGGTTTTCAATTTGGATGGTTAATTTACGAGTTATGAATTTTTGATGTTTTGGAAACAAATCAAAGGCCTCTAAATTTTTCAGTTAGTTCAAATTTACCTATGGGTTCTTTTGTTAAAATTTATTAGTCAATTAATGGTGGTTAAGTTGGTTGAATAAATTTTATTTTGCTATAGTGCTTATTCGGGTACTAGCTTATTGCATCAGCTTTCGGTGCTTATTAAGGGTGTTTGGTTCTGCATATTTTCAGCCCGCAAGGGTGTGTTTGTTTGGCGTATTAGCAGCCCCCAAGGGCTGTTTGGACTGCTTATTTTTCTACTTTAAGGGTCTGTTTGCTATGCTTATTTCAGCACCGCGTATGGTGCGTTGGGTTCTGTTTATTTCAGCCCCACATAGGGGTGTTTGGAATAACGTTAAATTAATTATACATAATTTGTCATAATTTTATTCAGTGGTAACAGTAACTATAACATATTTTTGACATCTTGAAATCTTAAAAATATGTTAGTACACTTAATTACCTTTCCGGGGATATAAAAAACATAAAAATCGGACTTAAAACAAGAAAGTTATGACCAAACGAAGTTTAACGAAACTAATATATTTTTGACAGCTTTTATAAAATAATAACATCAGGTCCAGTTTTAAAACGTGATTTTGACCACTTTCTGATCCGGTTCGGCCAAAACTTATAAAATGAAACTTGTCCGGAATGATGTTTTACTTATGAAAACGCAGATTTTTAAGCTTGAAAGTGTAAAATGTGGGATTTAAGCTTGGTCAAAGTCGGACAATTTTTCTGAAAATGTCAAAGTACAATTGCTGTTTGGAAATTAAATTGGTGTTATTAAGCGTTTTCGAGTCCATTTGAGCTTTAAAAGCCTTATCGAATGCTATTGTGTCACTTATAAACTACTAGGGAGCGTAGAAACCCTCTCAATACAATATTTCATAAGTGTAAAGCCTTATTAAAAATATAAAGGATTGTTTGAAATTGCTTACTTGTTTTGTTTATTATCTTTAGATTACGGATTAGCCGTATTTGATTATAGTGCATTTTGGACAAGTCTTCATGTTTATTGTTGCAGGGTAGAGCAAGGGAAGCTGGTGAGATAAACAAAAGCTTGCTTACACTTGGTCGAGTCATTAATACACTAGTTGAACACTCAGGACATATACCTTATAGGTATTTCATATTTAATATACTGTAGTATTTACTAGACCATCTTGATGACAAAAGGATTATCTGCAGTACATGACTTGAAATGATGCGATGATTTTTTTTTCCTTAACAACAGGGATAGTAAACTAACAAGGTTGTTGAGAGACTCCTTAGGAGGGAAAACAAAGACTTGCATAATTGATACAATCTCCACCTCCATCCATTCTATGGAAGAGACACTCAACACATTAGATTATGCTCATCGTGCAAAAAATATCAAGAACAAGCCCGAGGTTAGTGCTGGCAAGATTAGTTGCTTAAGTATTTGATAAGCTTCTCGTTTTTTAACTTTAATGACTGAACTTTTTCTTTTTCTTATTACAGATCAATCAGAAACTAATGAAGTCTGCAATGATGAAGGATCTGTATTCTGAAATTGAACGACTTAAGCAAGGTTGTTAAATTACTACTCTTATTGAACTTCTCCTTCATTTAACCTACCTTAGTCCATTATTAACAATCTCCGTAACTGTTGCCTGACCAGAGGTGTATGCTGCTAGAGAGAAAAATGGTATCTACATTCAAAAAGGAAGATTTCTTCTGGAAGAAGAGAAGAAGAAGGTCATTTTTCACGATCTTTTGTATTGTGCTCAATTTTAGACATACTTTTCTTACTATTGAACTTCTACTGATTTTGTTTCGTTGGTTATGTGATCCAGGCAATGGCTGAAAAAATCGAGCGCATAGAACTTGATAACAAATCTAGGGGCAAGGTATAATCAAGACATGTAAACGCTACTATTTTCTGATCTTTGTTATCAATGCTTGCTGATACTGTTTATTTATTTCTTCAGACAACAAATGATGGAGCTCCAGGAACTTTATAATTCACAGCTGCTAATAACTGCAAGTTTAACTGAGAAGCTTGAGAAGATAGAGGTATGATGTTTTCTTCAATCCATGATAGTAACTTAAACTACAATTTCATCAGGTTTCATTTATTTAAGCGATATTGAAGAATTATACTTTTTTGGTTTCAGATTAAACTCCAAGAAACTGAACATTCGTTGTCTGATCTCGAAGAAAAGCATAGACAAGCAAATGTAATAATCAAAGAGAAAGAGTATCTTATCTCCAACCTTCTCAAATCTGGTAATTTCAAACTTTTCCATTTTCTTTATTTGTTTTAACATACAAGCTGTTATACAATATGTCTGTGATTGAATTTTTTGAATAAATTATAACAATTTCCTTTTTTAATATTACAGAAAAAGCACTTCTTGAGCGGGCATTTGACCTTCGTGCAGAACTTGACAATGCCGCATCAGACGTATCTAGTCTATTCACCAAGATTGGTACAGATCTTGAATAATAATATCTTTTTATGCAAGTTACAAGAATTGGTAATTAATTGTTTTTTTTTTCATTATGTTCACTGATACAGAACGCAAGGACAAAATTGAAGATGAAAACAGAATTCTTGTCTAGTAATTCCAATTTCACTTAACCAAAGAGCTTGATTCCTTGCATAAGACTATATCAGCTTCTGTAACGCAGCAAGATCAACAACTGAAGGGCATGGAGGAAGATATGCAATCCTTTGTATCCACCAAGGCCCAGGTATATTGTTTAGCCAGCGAACATGAGATAACAAATGGGCCAGATGGATAATGGGTCAAAACGGGTATTCTTTGGTACCTTTGGGTTGAGCCAGAAATACTTTTGGTCCAAAATTGTTGACACTTCTATAGTTAGTGAATATCTTATTACATTAGTCATATTTTTCAATATCAATCTATTACTATGAATAATTTGGGCACTTTAATCGACTTTCGACCCAACTGACCCTTTTTCTGTTAAAGTAGTTTTTTATTTTACCCGTAATGCCAAATCAACCCATGTGTATGTAGATGGGTTGAAGTTACCACCTTAGAGCATCATAAATTGGCTATAAGGCATGAAAAAAAAATGAACATATAATGTACTTTGTGGGAGTGTAGGCTACTGAAGAACTTCGAGCTGCCTTAGAGAAGCTAAAAACAATGTACGGTTTGGGTATTAAAGCTTTAGATGATATAGCTGATGAGCTTGATGGGAATTCACAATCAACATTTGGACTACAGATGTTGCACGTATTAGGCCTGGGAATAGATAAGCAGCTACAGACTCTTACAACTGTAGATCTGCAGGCAAGTCATCTTTTCATGCACTTACCTACTTTTGAAGGTGAATTCCAAAGTTTGTATGTATCGAACGTGAGGAGGTAACTTGTTCACTTTGTTGTTTTCAGAAAAAAAAAAAAAAAAAACTCCAGTTACTTTCATAAATCAGGGATGCCACGAGCAGAATTTTAAAAAGGTTGGACGAAGAACATGAAGCCCTCGTTGAAACTGCTAGTGTATTAGTTACAAATGTTAGTACTGCTAGTGTATTAGTTAGAACTGTTAGTTATAAGTTAGTACTGTTGGTTCATATAGTTAGTATTGCTTATATGATATGTATTAGCGGTTCAGTTATATACATTCTAGTTTTATTGTATTTGAATTCATTTTGATATATATTTGAATTTCTTTTGATATATATAGATTTATTAAATGTGACTAAAAGATGCATATAGTCACACTTATTTTGGTCACTGTTTGCTTAATTCGTTGTGTGACTAAATATTACAAAAGGCTACACAAAAAAAAAAATTCATGTGGCAATTGGATGATCAATAGTCACACAAAATATACATTTCTTCACCTTAAACATCATATGGTCACACTTATTAACATTTTTGGTCACTTTTTGCTTAATTGTGTGTGACTGAATACCAAACAAATAAGCTTTGTGTGACTAAATATTACAAAAGGCCACACAAACTAAAAATTCTTGTGACCTTTGGATGAACAATAGTCACACAAAATACACATTTTTTTTTTTAATTTTAAACAACATATGGTCACATTTATTAACACTTTTAGCCACTTTTTGCTTAATTATATGTGACTAACTCCAAAAAAACAACACCCGTTGTGTGACTAAATCATCACAAACGTCACATTTATTATATATTCATGTGGCCATAGAACGGAAATAGTCACACAAAATACACATTTACTTGAGTAAATCATCTCAAATGTCACATATATTATATATTTATGTGGTCAAAGGACGAACAATAGTTACTCTAAAAAAACATTGGTGTGACTAAAAAGTGTTTACGGTCACACATATTAATTAATCCAACAAAATTTGTGCATAATTTGTCACACATATTCAGGTTTTGGTCACTCTTTTTCAATGACAATGGTCACGAACTCAACAATGTCACCATATGCCACCTACGATGGCGGGACCTTTTGTGACACAAAAAAAAAAAAAAAAAACGTGTGTGGCTATATGTATATTGTCACACATTTTTGGCGTGACCAATAGAACTTTTTGTACTAGTGTTGTAATGAAATGAAATAAAGATAGAGATAGAAAGATCAAACCACAACACGCGAATTTATAGTGGTTCGGCTACAAGGCCACTTTCCTTGCCCTACTCACTCCCCGAGTACCACACTCGAGAGTTTTGTGCACTATGTCAACAAACTCCTTATGGCGGAGAAATCTTACACACCTTTGCTTACACCGATTAACGACACTAAGCTAAATGTCGAGTTCTAATCGTAGCTAGAACTAATCTCACAATTTCTTCACAACTTCACAACTTCTTCGTGATTGCTCCACAACTTCTTCTTCTCATCTACTTCACAGCTTCTTCTATGCATAACTAATTCACAACTTCTACACTACTTTATAACACACCTAATATCTACAATCAACTAAATCACACAATACTTTACAAATATCTAGCACTACTACAAGATGATACTAACTCATCACAACACTACTACAATTGTATGGATGTTGAAGGAGTGTTCTTCTTTTTGCACTTGTGAGGATGAAGCTTTGGATTACCTGGAAACAAAGACTTATGAATTGTATGATCAAAGGTTTTTGGGATAGAAATGGATATGAAATCAGAAAGTTTTCAGTGCAAAAAGGTGAGGAAAATTTGTGAAATGAACTAGTATTTATAGGGAAAAAAAATACTGTTCTGGAGCGTTCCGGTCACCTTAATTGGGGGCCGATCCCCTTAATCATTAAGGGGGCTGCCCTGGAATTAAGGGAGCCGCCCCCTCCAGAACGTTGGGTTTGTTTGTCTTTTTGTAGGGAAGGTTTTTCTAGACAGAATTTGCCCTTTTTGGTTGGAAATGTGAAATCATATCTTTGTGGTTTAATAAAACAATACCAAGAATGATTTACTAAAACATATAAAATGTTAATATCATTGATGAGGCGAAAAGTGTACCGCTTTTAAGGGGTCATTTAAGCCCGAATTCATGTTTATTTGACCAAATATTTCCCTAAATCGTTCCTTTTGTCATTTTAGGTACTTTTGGAGAGAAATTTGGAAAAAGGAAGCATTTTGGACGTTTTTGGAGCATAAAAGTGAAGAAAACAGCAAAGTCTCAATTTTCCTTGCTGGGAACAGTACTTGACGGCGTCAAGGCTCTCCACATGATGGCGTCAAGAGTTACAAAAGAGGTGGATGTGGAAAATACACATGACGATCCAGAGAATTTTTGTGCCTAGAAGATGATGACGTCACCCAAGGCCGTCTAGGTCCAAGTATTAGTGACGGCCCAGAAGAAAATCCTACATGACGGGGTAAAAAAATAGATCTAGGCAATACTAGTTTATTATGGCGGCGAGTTGACGGCGTCACAACTTAACACATGACGCCGTCACCTTGTAAAATCTATATATGGTTTTCCAAATTTCATTCATTGTGTGCAACTTTTGAGGGAAAAACCCTAGGCTGAATTTTGTCATCTTTTCAAGGGTTCCAACCCCTTGAATCTTTCATGTTCAATTAAAGAGAAGTATTCCTTCAAATCATTCAATATGTCTATGTGTTGTTTGATTATATCTTACGCTTGTCTTCTATTTAACATGCTAGGCTAGATTTCTTTGTGTTTGCTTAGATGTTGTGAAACCTAGATGTTGATTATGGGTTGATTGCTTGTTTATAATTGTTACGGATGATTGTATTCGATGTTAGGCTTAAGAAAACTGGAAGACTTCCATTGGTAACTTGCTTGAACATCTTAAGAAACATGATCGGAGGTGTACTATGATATTTGGTTGTATTTAATGCGTAGGAGAATTCTAATGATCCCATGTTAGGAGCTTCTAATAGCTCAATAGGAGTGAAGTAGGATCCTATACATTTAGGGAATATTGTACACGGCCCTACGACTAGTATTAAGGAATATGACCCGTCATCCATGCAATTGTAACAAGTAATTAACCTGTAAAAGATATCTAGGGAGTAATGAAATCTAAGTAAACATAATTTTCCTCATTATTGTTACCACCACATTAGTATAAGTATTTTTGTTTTTCATTCCTTTTATTTTATTTTGATTGCATCTTTAGTAGATTGGGTTAGTTGGCTAGCAACTAATTCCGCCCACTCCTCCAAAACCAGAGATTTTTAATTGCTTTCCATAAAATATAAAAATACAAAAAGAATCATCCCTCACCTCTAGACCTAGTTTTATAGGTTTTCTAATCCTAGCTACACTATTCCTGAGTTGAACGATCAATCCCCCGGTACTTGTCACTATACTATACTACAATGATCAGGTATACTGCCTGGTGGGGGTTGTAAGCTTCTCGAGATCCCTTGAGAGGTAAAACCTTTTGCAAGGGTGCAATCCCCACGTATCAAGTTTTTGGCGCCGCAGCCCGGGGAATAGTTATTGTCTAGGTTAGGATTTCTTTTTATTAGGTCTACTTGCTAGATTCCTTTCTAGCAAGATTTTATTTTTATTTCAAGGTTTCTTTAGTCTATCTTATTTCTTCGTGTCTTTGTTCGTAACCTTCACCATCCGCCATCATGGCAAATGAAGATCTCTCTAACCTTAGAATCACTAGGAGTCGTAGTTTCATTAGAAACCTCGTTGTGCCATATGCAGAACCTGAAAGGGAAATGCATAAGCTAAAGCAATCTCTCTCAACACCCGAACCATCTAGCGTAGCCATCAGCTTTGATGAGGCCCTTTCAAAAGAAGATTCAGATAATCACCTCACACCCCCTAGCCCCCTATCCAATAACAACATGAGTACCCCCGAAATTCCCACCCCTAAGCGCATTAAGGACTACTCCTCCCCGAATCCTCGTGGCTTCTAAAATGCCATCGTTTTCCCAAACGAACACATGCACCGATGAGGTCTTGCTTGCAAACGATGTTTGGCTTGTCCAAAGTGTATGCAAGTTTCGTGGACGGGATACCGATGATCCAATTCAACATATCTGGGATTTCTTGAAGATAGTGGACACCCCCTATACGGATGGGGCCACTAGAAACACATCCCGATTACGATTCTTCCCTTTCACCCTTTATGAAAAATCCAAAGAGTGGTATAATAGACTTCCCTCTGAATATATCTTTACATAGGAGCAACTTATATCCAAATTTTATAAGAAGTTCTTCCCAGCAAGAAAAACATCAACATTTAGGGATAAGATCCTCCATTTCCGAAAGGGAATGGACGAACCCATCTATAAGTCATGGATTAGATTCAAGGATTTAATAAGACAAGTTCCCCATCATGGCATCGAACTTTGGCTTCTGGTCCAAATCTTCTACGACAATGTCTCCTCAAGCGACCAAAATAGAATTAATAATTCAAGAAAAGGGAAAATAGCTAATCTGAGCGCCGAGGAAGGGTGGAATGGGATTGAGGAGTATGCTCAAGACCAGGACGATACATGGGATGAACCCGATTCGACTTTGAGCACATCCAAGATCACACAAACACCCTCAGATCGGCTAAGAAAAATTTACGAAAGGGTGGAACACCTTCCAGGGTCGCGAACAACTAGACAACTCTCAAATCCTTACTTGATCTGCGACTACTGTGGGGGCCCACATGAGGTAGAGGAATGTGGTGGAGAAACCACGATCAAACACGCGTGCTTGTCAGGACATGACATCTACGCTGACCCCTCCCTTTTATCTTTTTACCAAAACAATGATTACACCCTTTGGGGGAATCTGGTGAAAAGGAAAGAAGGAGAGGAAGGCCCTGAATACAAAATCAGGAGCAATTTTGAAGATGACCTTGGTCACTTTACTCAGGAAAAAGGTTTACAACTGAAGGGGCTTGACGAGCTCATCGCTGAGCAATAGAATGACATGGAAAAATGGTTCTATAAACTTAATGCCACCCTTGATGGCCATGACAGACCCCTAGTAAGCCAAAAAGATCCACTGCTCGTGGTTACTACCCGACCAGGAACAACAACCAAGGACCCTCCTTATTCGAGCCAACATCCTGTCACCGTTGAGCTAAACGACCCCCGCGAGGAGGAAGGTGATGTGAGCAACGAGGCTCCTAAACAACCTCCTCTGGTTACCCCACCTATACATACTCCACCTAACCAACCTGTAAGAGTCCCATTTCCATCCCGCCTAAAAAACCAAAAGATTGAAAATGATAATAAGAGATTCTTGTCATATCTAAAAGATTCAGTGGTCACCATACCTCTCCTTGATGCTTGCTATCACATGCCCAAGTATAGCTCATACTTCAAAAAACTGCTTGCCAACCAAAAGAAACTCGAGGGTCTTGTGACTCTGGGAGAAGAATGTTTGGTGGTGACCCAACAAGGGCTACCAAAAAAGGTAGATTATCCAGGCAGCTTCACCTTGCCCTGTTCCATAGGATCTCTATCGATAAAGAATGCTCTTGCTGATTTAGGGGCAAGCATCAAACTCATGCCCCACTCCATGCTCCTCAAACTGGGATATTTCAGACTGAAACCTTCCCGTATGAATATCCAGCAAGCCGATACATCGATCAAATATCCCTTGGGAATATGCGAGAATGTGCTAGTCAAAGTTGGGAAGTTTAAATTTCCGGTTGACTTTGTGATCTTGGAAACGGAGGAGGATGACCTGGTACCCATCATCTTAGGGAGACCCTTTCTCGCTACCGCTCGTGTAGTCATTGATCTTAATGACGGCAAGTTAACCTTACGAGTAGGAGCTGATAGCTTGACCTTTGATATTAAAGACACTATGAATCTATCTCTTAAAGAAGCTAACCGACTTTATTTCATCAGAGAGGTTGACGAACTAACTGATGTCATTGACAACTGTGTTGATGAACAAATCGAAGAAGGCTGGTTACGGGATGAGAGTTTCCTCCCCATAATGGGGGAGGAGAAGATGGAGGACGCGAGTGTAGTCTCCTTCTATCCCAGACAAGAGATCACTGAACAGCTCGAACTCCGTAAACCCAAAAACAAGCTAGAGCCCTCCATTATCGAACCACCTAAGCTAGAACTTAAGGAACTCCCAAACCACCTGGAGTATGCCTTCCTCCAGGGAGAGGATCAACTGCCAGTAATCATAAACTCTTCCCTTGAAAAAGAGCAGAAGGATAGGCTCTTAGGAGTCCTAAAGAAATATAAGGGAGTCCTTGCATGAAGTGTAGCCGACATTAAAGGAATTTGACTCAACCTTTTGCACGCATAAGATTCTTATGGAAGAAGATTATAAACCAGCTGTGCAACCCCAGAGGCGGGTGAATCCCAACATTAAGGAGGTGGTAAAAAAGGAAGTTATCAAACTCTTGGATGCGGGGATGATATACCCGATTTCGGATAGCCTGTGGGTCAGTCCTGTACAGGTTGTACCAAAGAAAGGAGGAATGACTGTGGTGAAAAATGACAACGGAGAGATGGTACCCTAGAGAATGGTTACTGGTTGGCGGGTATGCATCGATTATAGAAAACTCAATGACGCCACTAGGCAGGATCATTTTCCCCTCCCGTTCATAAGAGGATGCCTTTTGGGCCGTGTAACGCTCCCACCACTTTTCAGCGATGCATGACCGCAATCTTTCACGAGTTAATGGAGGACAGCATGGAAGTTTTCATGGATGACTTCTCAGTCTTCGAGGACTCTTTCGACCGCTGTCTCGCTAACCTCGAAAAAATGCTCAAATGTTGCGAGGAAACCAACTTGGTCAGAAATTGGGAAAAATGCCATTTTATGGTAAAAGAAGGGATTGTGTTAGGGCATAAGGTCTCAGGAAATGGGATTGAGGTGGACCAGGCAAAGGATGAAGCTATATCTAAACTACCTTATCCCACGACTGTCAAAGCAATACGTAGCTTCTTGGGTCATGCCGGGTTCTACAGGAGGTTCATTAAGGACTTCTCTAAAATAGCTCGGCCAATGACTCAATTGCTTGTAAAGGATGCCCCTTTTGATTTCTCTCAAGTATGCAAGGATGCATTCAATCTCCTAAAAAAGGAACTCATGAAAGCTCCAATCATGGTTACACCCGACTGGGAGTTACCTTTCAAGATCATGTGTGACGCTAGCGACTATGCTGTTGGGGCAGTATTAGGCCAAAGGCGTAACAAACAATTCCAACCGCTATACTATGCTAGCAAAACTATGAATCCCGATCAAGAGAATTATTCTACCACCGAAAAAGAACTATTAGCCGTGGTGTTCGCTTTTGAAAAATTCCGTCACTATCTTGTCCTTTCAAAGACGGTTGTTTTTACTGATCATTCGGCTCTCTGATACCTTTTTGCTAAGAAAGATGCTAAACCACGACTAATTCAGTGGATCTTGTTGTTACAAGAATTTGATGTTAAAATTCGTGATAAAAGGGGGGCAGAGAATTTAGCTGCTGACCACCTCTCTCGTCTCGAAAATCCCCTTCTTAGTGAGCTTGACAAAAGTGAGATTTGGGATTCATTCCCTGACGAACAGCTCATGTCGATGATAGATTCTGAACCATGGTACACTGACTATGCTAATTATCTCGCAAGTAGGCTCATTTCGGAACACATGACTAGACACGAAAAGAAAAGGTTCTTTGCCCAACTAAAATACTACTTCTGGGACGAACCCTTCTTATTCCGAAGATGTCCTGATCAAATAATCAGGCGCTGTGTTTCAGGAAAAGAGGCGATTAAGATTATGAAAGAATGTCATTCGGGCCCCTCTGGGGGGCATCATGGGATAAACACCACCGCACGAAAGGTTTTAGATGCTGGATTCTATTGGCCCACAATATTTCGTGATGTAAAGGAGATGATACAAGCATGCGATGCATGTCAACGGGCCGGAAATATATCAAGTAAAGATGAAGCACCTCAGAATTTTATACAGGTTTGTGAGGTTTTCGATGTTTGGGGAATTGATTTCATGGGACCCTTTCCATCTTCGGAGGGGAATGAATACATTTTAGTGGCCATCGATTATGTTTCAAAACGGGTAGAGGCACAAGTCCTTAGGACCAACGATGCTAGGGTAGTTATTCATTTTCTAAAAAAGCTGTTTGCTAGTTTCGGCATTCTTAAAGCTCTCATTAGTGATACGGGGACCCACTTTTGCATTGCGCAAATGGAAAAGGTCATGAAGAGTGATGAGGCAAAAAATGAACAACTTTTAGGGGGTCATTTAAGCTCGGAATTGAATTTATTTGATCAAATATTGCCCTAAATCGTTCCTTTTATGATTTTAGGTACTTTGGGAGTGAATTCTGGAAAAGGAAGCAGTTTGGACGTTTTTGGAGCATAAAAGTAAAGAAAATGGCAAAGACTTAATTTTCCATGCTGAGAACAGTACCTGACGGCGTCAAGAGGAAAAATGTGACGGCGTCAGGAGTAAAATCCATGACGACCCAGTGAAAACCTGAAGGCGTCAAGAGAAGGGCGTCAAGAGTTAATATTGTGACGGCCTGCATAAGGAGTACACATCTAGGCAGTCCGAGAAATTATTTGGCGGTGAGATGACGGCGTCAGCAATTTGTTCTTGACGCCGTCACCCCACAGAATCTATATATACTTTTCTATTTTTCATTCATTAAGGGAGGAACTTGTGTGGAGAATACTAGGGCCGAACCTTAATAACCCTAGGTCATTTTTTACTGTATTTTCAAGGGTTTTCACCCCTTGAAACCTTTCATGTTCAATTGAGATAAGTCCTGTTTCAATTTATTCAATACGTCTATGTGTTGTTTCAATGTATCTTATGCTTGTCTTGATTTCAACATGCTAGGCTAGATCTATCATGTGTTTGCTTAGATGTAATGAAACCTAGATGTTAATTATATGTTGATTACTTGCTTATAGTTGTAATGGATGAATGATTTCAATGTTAGGCTTAAGAAAACTGGCAGATCTCTATTGTGTAACATGCTTGAACGTCTTAAGAAACATGAACCGATGTGTACTAGGTTTGACATAGGAGTGAAGTAGGCGCTTATAGGATTGAGGAAGTAAGTACGCCACCCCATGAATGGTATTAAGGAATACAACCCGTCATCCATGCAACTGTAACAAGTAATTAACCTGTAAAAGATATCTAGGGAGTAGTGAAACCTAAGTAAACACAATTCTCCCATATATTACTCACACCAATAATTAATTTAGTTTATTTTCATTTTTAGTATTTTATTTTGATTGCATCTTTAGTTATTGGGTTAGTTGACTAGCAACTAATTCCGCCCAACTCCTTCAAAACCGAGATTTTTACTTGCTTTTATAAAAAATATAAAAATACAAAAAGAATCATCCCTCATCTCTAGACCTAGTCTTTAGGTTTTCTAATCCTAGCGACACTATTGCTAGCTGAACGATCAATCCCCCGGTACTTATCATTATACTATACTACATCGATCAGGTACACTGCCTGGTGGGGGTTGTAAGCTTCTCGAGATCCCTCGAGAGGTAAAGCCTGGTGCAATCCCTACGCATCAAGTTTTTGGCGCCGCAGCCCGGGGAATAGTTATTGTCTAGGTTAGAATCTCTTTTTATTAGGTCTACTTGCTAGACTCCTTTCTAGTAAGATTTTATTTTTATTTTTTAGGTTCTCTTTAGTCTATCTTATTTCTTCGTGTTTTTGTTCGTAACTCTTCGCCATCTGACATCATGGACGATGGTAACATCTTTGAACCCATCATCCCACCACAACAAGACCACCAACAAAACCCGCCACTAGCTAACCAACCTCTTAGGCCCCGAACCCTAGGAGAGTATTCCCGACCTAGCCACCAAGGCTATCGAAACACCATTGAGCTCACCCAAGGAGCCAATGTGACCCCCTTGCGATCCGACACCATCCGGTTGGTGCAAAGCGGATGTGCATTCCATGAACTTCGTTCCGAAGATCCAAATCAACATCTCAAGGACTTACTTAAAATCGTAGATTCTATAGACCTTGATGTTACAACCAGAGAGTCGACCCGATTATTTCTATTCCAATTCTCTCTACGTGATCAAGCTAGTCAATGGCTTGAGCGTTTGCCCACGGGATCCATCACCTCATGGGATGATCTCACCACTCGTTTCCTTGCTCAATTTTTCCCACCGGGGAGAACTACCAAGCTTAAAAATGATATCTTGATGTTCCAACAACGTCAAGGTGAAACTCTATATGAAGCATGGACTCGATTCAAGGACTTACTCCAAAAAGTCCCTCATCATGGCATAGATCTTTGGCTCCAAGTCCAAATCTTCTATGACCATATCGATCTCTCCACAAGGCGAGCCATTGACCAATCGGCCGGTGGTAAGCTACGTGATCTAAGTGCGGAACAATCATGGGAACTCATAGAAGATCTTGCTCTCTATGACAACAAAAGTTGGAATGATCCCCGTGATTTGAACAAAACGGTCAAGGCAATATCTTTGCCTTCGAACAACTCTAGCACTCCCGACCGTAGGATCATGGAACTTGAGGACCAAGTCAAGTTTCTCGTGAAATCTTATGAAGCTCCTAAGCCTTCAAGCCAAGTGAACAAAATCACTTCTTCATGCGAATTATGTAGTGGTCCCCATGACACTCGTGATTGCGTGGAACTCCCCGGAACAGCTTTTACGGACTACGCATCCTCGTGTACTGATGAAGTGGGAGATAAGTGGTACACTTTCAAACCCGAGCCAAACCCGTATGGTGATTCCTAAAACCCTTCTTGGAAAAATCACCCAAACCTTAGGTGGAAACAAAACCAACCCAATTCTTCCAATCCGCCTAATCATTACCAACCAAACGGTCCACCCTCCAACCGTACTTTCAACAACAATCCTTCTAACAACTATGGTAGTACCAAAAATCTTGAAGGATTGATGTCTAAGTTCATGGCATCTCAAGAGGATCGCATAGCTAGGTTTGAAACCGAATTCAACCAACAACAAATGGAGATGACCAACAAGATTGGCAACTTGTTGAAAGCCCTCAACAGCCAAGCGTTAACTACACCTAGGAAGGACACTAGGGACGCCAATAACGGAATCCAAACTAAGGACCCCTCATCATCCAAACATGTCCACTTTGTCAATGTTGTCACCATTAAACCAAAAGATAAGGGTATAGAAGAAAGTGACAAAGATGAAGTTGAAGTAGAAACCAAGACTAGGGATGAAATTATGGAAGTTGAGGTTAATAAGGGAGAAGAATTAGAGGAAGTAGAGACCATAGAAGAGTACTTTGATAAGTTGCCCACCAAGGAAGAACGGGAATACCATAAGGATCTATTCGATGGCCCCGAGACACCATATATCCTTGGCACACCCCTTATCAAAATGGGACACCCCTCTAACATCAACATACCATGCAACATCGGGCATATGCATATATGGAAAGCTTATATCGATCCTAGATCTCCTATAAACATCATGACTAGGACTTATTATAATTGGGTGATGAAGAAACAACTTGGTTATAGGATGATGCCCAATAAGAATTTGATAAGTAATTTTGTAGGAAGAGTGAAGGGATTGCATGTGATTATAGGTAATTTCACTTATGAGATCGATTTTATGATAGTAGAAGATACTCGTCCAGTGATAGATGATTGCCTAAGTCAAGTAGTGTTCGGAAAACTATTTGTTGAGGCCACTAAGATGAGTTATGAACCGACTCTAGGGATAGTTAGGTTCAAGGAGGAGAATGATGAGATTGCCTACCAAATGCCCTATAAAATTGAGCAGTACCACCTCCTGTCTAATATAGAAAAGGAACACAAGCAAGCGGCTTATTATAGGAATGATGAGGATAGACGTAGAGGAGTAGAGTATGTGATGAATAGGATGCTTGGTTTCTACAAAGAATGCTTGCAATTAGGTCCGGAATACAAAACTGGTATAGGAGATGACCTAGAGAGTGAAACCAACAATGAGGTCACGTAGTAACCCATGACCTTGAGTCTAGCTACAAGACTCGTAAATAAAGAAAAGCGCTTCTTGGGAGGCAACCCATGTTTTGTGTGATTTTTATTTTGTTTGTTTGTTTTTTGTTTCCGTATGCATGCTTTATTTTTATTGTTGGTAGATCATGTTTCAAAACTAAAATAGTGAAAATATTTTATTTTGTTGTTTGGCTTAGTCTTAACTTCATCCAAAGGTATTTCGCAAAAGATAAGTGTAAGGGTAAACCCCAAATATGTTTTTAAGAAACAAAACCGATCATGATTCTCTACAATATTAAGTGAACATGTATATTCGTAATTGTTAGAGTCAAATGCTTGTATCGAGTCATAATGATGTTTCGCAGGATTTTCCAGGAAGTAGGACGAAGTTTTTCCAGAAATTTTCCAGAAACTTAACATAAGAATTTCTGCAGGTCAATTCTGACGGCGTCACGAGTTTTACTCTTGATGGCATCACGTGTAAAAATCTGGAAATTTTACCAGTTTTGTTTTTCTAACGGAGTCTTAAAGTTTTTGTTGAATCGTTAGTTTTATAATCTCCAGTAAATCTGCAAGCATCATTCCACAAGCATTAAATCTTATTTTGTTTTCTAGGATTTGTTAGCATATGTAGATTGCCACCGATTTTATGCGAGGTTGTCTTGTATGTTTTCTCAGGTTTTACAGGTTATGTATGACAAGAAGATGATTTATATTCTGGAAGGGAAGCTTTTATTGTTCATTTTCTTGGAGGAAGATCTAACCTGGCCACCTTATTATCCATACCGAGCGAATCAGGGGAGTATTTGATTTCATTCTTTTTACTTATTTCACTTTTACATTCTTTACTTGAACATTGGGGACAATGTTCATCCTAAGTGTAAGGGGAGGGTAAAATGATGATACCTTACAGATACACTTTCACTTGAGTTTGTTTGTTTGATGGTAGATGTGTAATAAAACTACGAGAAATACTTTTTAGTGCAATTTTAGCGCCAAATTTAAAATTTTTTACAACATTTAGGAGTGAAACTTTAGCCATAGCAAGCGTCTCATGGATAGGAGATTGTATGACTAGCACAAAACCGTACTATTCAGAAAAATTTTCCACCCAAATATGTGAGGTTCGCCTTTAGATTTGGTAGGAAAAGCATTTACTATTAGTGCTTATGAGTGTACCGGTAGCATTTAGATTCTAGAACTTGCGTTAGTGATGCATCCCGAGACCGCTAGTGAGACTACATTCGTGTAGTAGGATTTACTACATGATAAGAGGTATTAGGATCACCCTTGTGTTAAACCCGTATCATAATTACTTGACCATTTAAGTCATATTACTTGGCTAGTTAAGTCAATTATATTTTCCCACACCATTAGCTTTGTACTCATTTTTAGTACACGAAACCCCTAGTACACCCCTCCGAGCCTATCTTTTCGTTTCTAACTTTAAGCATTTTACTTAAAGGAAGAATTTGTTACACCCCACTTAAATGTACACCCAAATCGCCTTAGCCTTCCGTGTATGCACTCATCTTTAGTGCATTATTGTTATTTGTTAAACCCTAAGTTAATTATCTAATTGATTACATGGTTACTAAGTCGAGTCATATCCTTGTACATATTGTTTTGGGACTATTGGGACTCATGGGTAAAGTACTTATGTTATGGAGTAATGGGGAAGAACATAATATTATTACCCCCATAGGTACGTTAATCTTAAAAGTACTCCAAGTGTTTTGATTTTCTTAATTTGAGTCATTAGATTAGTTTATTGTAAAGTATGTAAAAATTCAAGTGTAAGAGGAATTTTCATTCCCTATGATGTATTATTTCGGATGGTAGGGTAAGAGTGTATGCAAAAAAAAAAATAAAAAAAAAAGAAAAAAAAACATACGGACTACCATCCCGTTTCATTCTATGTTTATTATATGTTTTTGTTATTTTACATTTATTAGCTTAAGTCGAGTCTAGTCTTGGCTTAGCAACGCCACATTGTACATGTAATTAACCAAGATTGTTAACTCGCCACCAGTAAAGACTGCCTATATCCAACAAAACCGTGTATTCCATATCCCTACACATAACATTACAACCATTTAAAAGACCTCTTTGATAGTTTATCCTAGGTGCTTACGCCATGTGGTTGAGGTTTGATCCTTTCCCAAGCCTATAGTAATCTATTTTGCTATGACAGGTAGTGAGAGATGTTTTCCATTTCCATATTGTGATATTACTTTATTACACCCGAGAGATGTGAGTATCTAAACACTATTTGTGAGGTGCTAGTGTATGACCTCCGTGCTTGTCTTTGGTCTTTAGTGGAACGATTATTTGTTGTAATTACTTTTATATTAGTGTTAAATGACCCCTAACTTGTATTTTGATTAGAATAAAAGCGCATTTGCTTGAGGACAAGAAAATCTCAAGTCTAAGGGTATATGATGAGGCGAAAAATGAACCACTTTTAGGGGGTCATTTAAGCTCGGAATTGAATTTATTTGATCAAATATTGCCCTAAATCGTTCCTTTTGTGATTTTAGGTACTTTAGGAGTGAATTCTGGAAAAGGAAGCATTTTGGACGATTTTGGAGCATAAAAGTGAAGAAAATGGCAAAGACTTAATTTTCCATGCTGAGAACAGTACCTGACGGCATCAAGAGGAAAAATGTGACGGCGTCAGGAGTAAATCCATGACGACCCAGTAAAAACCTGAAGGCGTCAAGAGAAGGGCGTCAAGAGTTAATATTGTGACGGCCTGCATAAGGAGTACACATGATGGCGTCAAACCCAGATCTAGGCAGTCCGAGAAATTATTTGGCGGCGAGATGACGGCGTCGGCAATTTGTTCTTGACGCCGTCACCCCACAAAATCTATATATACTTTTCTATTTTTCATTCATTAAGGGAGGAACTTGTGTGGAGAATACTAGGGCCGAACCCTAATAACCCTAGGTCATTTTTTACTGTATTTTTAAGGGTTTTCACCCCTTGAAACCTTTCATGTTCAATTGAGATAAGTCCTCTTTCAATTCATTCAATATGTCTATGTGTTGTTTGAATATATCTTATGCTTGTCTTGATCATTTCAACATGCTAGGCTAGATCTATCATGTGTTTGCTTAGATGTAATGAAACCTAGATGTTAATTATATGTTGATTACTTGCTTATAGTTGTAATGGATGAATGATTTCAATGTTAGGCTTAAGAAAACTGTCATATCTCCATTGTGTAACATGCTTGAACGTCTTAAGAAACATGAACCGATGTGTACTAGGTTTTATTGGTTGTATTTAATGAATGAGCAAATTCTAGTGATCCCATGTTAGGAGCTTCTTAGCCGGCTCGACATAGGAGTGAAGTAGGCGCTTATAGGATTGGGGAAGTAAGTACGCCACCCCATGAATGGTATTAAGGAATACAACCCGTCATCTACGCAACTGTAACAAGTAATTAACCTGTAAAAGATATCTAGGGAGTAGTGAAACCTAAGTAAACACAATTCTCCCATATATTACTCACACCAATAGTTAATTTAGTTTATTTTCATTTTTAGTATTTTATTTTGATTGCATCTTTAGTTATTGGGTTAGTTGACTAGCAACTAATTCCGCCCAATTCCTTCAAAACCGAGATTTTTACTTGCTTTTATAAATAATATAAAAATACAAAAAGAATCATCCCTCATCTCTAGACCTAGTCTTTAGGTTTTCTAATCCTAGCGACACTATTCCTAGCTGAACGATCAATTCCCCGGTACTTGTCATTATACTATTCTACATTGATCAGGTACACTGCCTGGTGGGGGTTGTAAGCTTCTCGAGATCCCTCAAGAGGTAAAGCCTGGTGCAATCCCTACGCATCAAAGAGGTATGGAGTTTCCCACCGGTTCTCCACCGCTTATCACCCACAAACCAACGGTCAAGTCGAAAACACCAACAGGGCAATTAAGAGAATATTGGAAAAGTCGGTCAATCAAAATAGAAAGGACTGGTCATTTAAACTCGATGAGGCCTTATGGGCATTCCGCACAGCCTATAAGACACCTATTAGAACGACCCCGTTCTGCATGGTTTATGGCAAGGCGTGTCACCTTCCGGTGGAACTTGAGCATAAGGCCTATTGGGCACTCAAGGCTTGTAATATGGATTATACGGTCGCTGGAACGAATAGGTTCTTGCAGCTTCATGAGCTTGACGAGTTAAAGCTAGAAGCGTATGAATCCTTTGTTACATATAAAGAAAGGGTAAAAAGATGGCATGACCAGCGAATTAAGAAACCTAAGGAGTTCTCAAAAGGAGACAAAGTTCTATTGTATAATTCTTGATTAAGGTTATTTCCCAGGTAACTTAAGTCTAGATGGTATGGGCCCTTTACTGTGAAAAGTTCCTCTAAAATGGGCGCTGTTGTGTTAATGGACGATTAAAATAGAGAGTTCACTGTCAACATACAACGCATAAAACATTATCAAGAAAGTAGTAATGAGATGATTAGTGAAGAAGATGTAACATTTGATGATGAGGTCACATAGTAGCCCATGACTTTGAATCTAGCTACAAGACTCGTAAATAAAGAAAAGCGCTTCTTGGGAGGCAAACCATGTTTTGTGTGTTTTATTTGTTTGAATTGTTTGATTGTCATTTGTTTCCGTATGCATGCTTTATTTTATTGTTGGTAGATCATGTTTCAAACTAAAATTGTGAAAATGCTTTATTTTGTTGTTTAACTTCGTCTTAACTTCATATAAAGGTATTTTGCAAAAAATAATTGTAAGGAGAAACCCCAAATTTGTTTCTAAGAATGAAATTGATCATGATTCCCCACAATATTAAATGAACATGTATATTAGTATTTGTTAGAGTCAAATGCTTGTATCGAGTCATAATGATGTTTTGCAGGATTTTCCAGGAAGTAGGACATAAGTTTTTCCAAAAAATTTTCGGAAACTTAACGTAAAGATTTCTGCAGGTCACTTCTGACGGCGTCAGGAGTTAACTCCTGACGGCGTCACGTGTAAAATTCTGGAAATTTTGCTAGTTTTGTTTTTCTAACGGAATCTTAAAGTTTTTGTTAATTCTTTAGGTTTATAAACTCCAGGAAATCTGCAAACATTCATTCTACAAGCATTATATCTTAAATTGTTTTCTAGGACTTGTTAGTATATATAGATTACCGCCGATTTTACGTGAGGTTGCCTTGTTTGTTTTCTCAGGTTTAACAGGTTATATATGACAAGAAGATGATTTATTTTTATGGAAGGGAAGCTTTGAACGTTCATTTTCTTGGAGGAAGATCTAACCTTGTTACCACACTATCCACCTCGAACGAATCAGGGGAGTACTTGTTTTCATTCTTTTACCTATTTCACTTTTACATCCTTTAATTGAACATTGGGGACAATGTTCATCCTAAGTGTAAGGGGAGGGTAAATGATGATACCTTATAGGGTACACTTGTACTTGAGTTTGTTTGTTTGATGGTAGGTGTGTAATAAAACTAAGAGAAATACTTGTTAGTGTAATTTTAGCGCCAAATTTAAAATTTTTTGCAATATTTAGGAGTGAAACTTTAGCCTTAGCAAGCGTCTCATGGATATGAGTTATATGACTAGCACAAAACCGTACCATTCAGAAAAATTTTCCACCCAAATATGTGAGGTTCACCTTTAGATTTGATAGGAAAAGCATTTATTATTAGTTCTCATGAGTGTACCGGTAGCATTTAGATTCTAGAACTTGCGTTAGTGATGCATCCCGAGACCGCTAGTGAGACTACATTCGTGTGTTAGGATTTACTACGTGATAAGAGGCATTAGGATCACCCTTGTGTTTAAACCCGTATCATAATTACTTGAGCATTTAAGTCATATTACTTGGCTAGTAAAGTCAAATAATTTTCTCCCACACCTTACCGTTGTACTCATTTTTAATACACGAAACCCCTAGTACACCCCTCCGAGCCTATCTTTTCGTTTCTAACTTTAAGCATTTTACTTAAAGGAAGAATTTGTTACAACCCACCCCCAAATGTGTAACCAAATCGCCTTAGCCTTCCGTGTATGCA
Organism: Artemisia argyi; assembly: GCA_030686995.1. Taxonomy (NCBI): domain Eukaryota; kingdom Viridiplantae; phylum Streptophyta; class Magnoliopsida; order Asterales; family Asteraceae; genus Artemisia; species Artemisia argyi. The sequence continues at coordinate 150,497,242 of CM060677.1, read as the reverse complement.
CTCATCTTTAGTGCATTATTGTTATATGTTTAAACCCTTAGTTAATTATTTAATTGATTACATGGTTGCTAAGTCGAGTCGTATCTTGTACGTATTGTTTTGGAACGATTGGGACTCTTGGGTAAAGTACTTGTTTTATGGAGTAATGGTGAAGAACATCATATATTACCCCCATATGTGCATTAATCTTAAAAAGTACTCCAAGTGTTTTGATTATCTTGATTCGAGTCATTAGATTAGTTCATTGTAAAGTATGTAAAAATTCAAGTGTAAGAGGAATGTACATTCCCTATGATGTATTATTTTGGATGGTAGGGTAAGAGTGTATGCAAAAAAAAAAAAAAAAAAAAAAAAAAAAAAAAAAAAAAAAAAAATCAAGAAAAAGAAAAAAATAATATAGAAAAAAGAAAAGAGAAAAACATACGGACTACCATCCCGTTTCATTCTATGTTTATTTTATGTTTTTGTTATCTTTGATTCATTAGCTTAAGTCGAGTCTAGTCTTGGCTTAGCAACGCCATACTATAATTAACCAAGATGATTAACTCGCCACCAGTAAATATTGCCTTTATCCAACAAAACCGTGTTTTTCTATACTCCTACAGCTATCGTTATAACCCTTTGAAATACCTCTTTGATAGTTTATCCTAGGTGCTTACGCCAAGTGGTGGAGGTTTGATCCTTTCCCAAGCCTATGGTAATCTATTTTGCTATGACAGGTAGTGAGAGATGTTTTCCATTTCCATATTGTGATATATACTTTATTACACCCGAGAGATGTGAGTATCTAAACACTATTTGTGAGGTGCTAGTATATGACCTCCGTGCTTGTCTTTGGTTTTTAGTGGAACGATTATTTGTAGTAATTACTTTTATATTAGTGTTAAATGACCCCTAACTTGTATTTTGATTAGAATAAAAGCGCATTTACTTGAGGACAAGCAAATCTCAAGTGTAAGGGTATTTGATGAGGCAAAAAGTGTATCGCTTTTAAGGGGTCATTTAAGCCCGAATTCGTGTTTATTTGACCAATTATTGCCCTAAATCATTCCTTTTGTCATTTTAGGTACTTTTGGAGAGAAATCTGGAAAAGGAAGCATTTTGCACGTTTTTTGAGCATAAAAGTGAAGAAAATGGCAAAGTCTCAATTTTCCTTGCTGGGAACAGTACCTGACGGCGTCAAGGCTCTCTACATGACGGCGTCAAGAGTTACAAAAGAGGTGGATGTGGAAAATACACGTGACGGTCTAGAGAGTTTTTGTGCATAGAAGATGACGGCGTCACCCAAGGCCTTCAAGGTCCAAGTATTAGGGACGGCCCAAAAGAAAATCCTACATGACGGGGTAAAAAAATATATCTAGGCAACACTAGTTTATTATGGCGGCGAGTTGACGGCGTCACAACTTAACACATGACGCCGTCACCTTGTAAAATCTATATATGGTTTTCCAAATTTCATTCATTGTGTGCAACTTTTGAGGGAAAAACCCTAGGCTGAATTTTGTCATCTTTTCAAGGGTTCCAACCCCTTGAATCTTTCATGTTCAATTAAAGAGAAGTATTCCTTCAAATCATTCAATATATCTGTGTGTTGTTTGATTATATCTTACGCTTGTCTTCTATTAAACATGCTAGGCTAGATTTCTTTGTGTTTGCTTAGATGTAGTGAAACCTAGATGTTGATTATGGGTTGATTGCTTGTTTATAATTGTTACGAATGATTGTATTCGATGTTAGGCTTAAGAAAACTGGCAGACTTCCATTGGTAACTTGCTTGAACGTCTTAAGAAACATGATCGGAGGTGTACTATGATATTTGGTTGTATTTAATGCGTAGGAAAATTCTAATGATCCCATGTTAGGAGCTTCTAACGGCTCGACATAGGAGTGAATTAGGATCCTATATAGTTAGGGAAAATTGTACACAGCCCTACGACTATTATTAAGGAATATGACCCGTTATCCATGCAATTGTAACAAGTAATTAACCTGTAAAAGATATCTAGGGAGTAATGAAATCTAAGTAAACACAATTTTCCTCATTATTGTTACCACCACATTAGTCTAAGTAGTTTTGTTTTTCATTTCTTTTATTTTATTTTGATTGCATCTTTAGTAGATTGGGTTAGTTGGCTAGCAACTAATTCCGCCCACTCCTCCAAAACCCGAGACTTTTAATTGCTTTCCATAAAATATAAAAATACAAAAAGAATCATCCCTCACCTCTAGACCTAGTTTTATAGGTTTTCTAATCCTAGCGAAATTATTCCTGAGTTGAACAATCAATCCCCCGGTACTTGTCACTATACTATACTACAACGATCAGGTACACTGCCTGGTTGGGGTTGTAAGCTTCTTGAGATCCCTTGTGAGGTAAAACCTGTTGCGAGGGTGCAATATCCATGTATCAGTCATTTTATAAAATGTTTTGTGTTAATAAAATGCTCCCTTTGATCATGTAATGCATAAAATTCTTAGTTTATACATACCTTAAGTGATATTAGTTGTAGAAGTAAATATTTGCCACTAAATACTTGTTTACGTCATAATCTTGACTTAATTTAGTTTACATTTTGTGATTATCAAAACGTAGAGTTATTGAAAAATATTAATAACGTTTTTAATCATTATTTATATCAACAGGGAGTGCTTTAAAGGAATATGGATTTCAATGAGAGTGGAGAATACAAGAAAACTTTCATTGGTTCTGGTGTATGTGCGGGTTCAGTGCATGTGTTGCAAGGAGTTGAGTTTGAGGTAGAACTGCTAGAGGATCATAAATTTGAGGTGGAACCTCAAGGGAATGTCAGCCAGGTTGCTGGTTCACAGGAAGTACAAACTCAGGATTTAATGGACTATCATTCAGTACGTGATAGGGAGCAACACTCAGCACGAGAGCAATACAAGCAGTTGGAGAAGATATATATACATGAGTCATTGACTTTCAATAATACAGTTTCTTGTGAGGTGATTTCCAAGTGGAAGGCTGGATTGAAAGAAGATATGGATACTCGGTCAGATGTGTATGTGCTCAGCAACGGTTGCAAGAAAAGCAGTGACGACAACGACGACCATTACTGCGAGTATACACCAAGTATGTTCATACATCTATTTCTCTATATAGATGGTATGTTTTTTCTTGCGGTTGCAAGGCTGAGATCTGGGTTACCAAGGGTTTGATGGATAAAGAAAAAGGAAATATACTTGGTATGCAGATCATCAGGGATCAGAGTGGTAATACTCTGAGAGGGTCACAGTCCAGGGTTCACAACAAAAAGTTGGTACAAACTTTGTTGGAGGGACACTGCATACTGTCATTGGGGGTAGCCTATCAGGGGACCGTGATGTGGAAAAGAATGGTAATTGGTCATATACATATGCGGTTGGAAGCTGGGAGTATTAGATGGTCTGCACGAGACCTGACATAGCATCTGTAGATATGTGTATGTTGGATAGGTTCTATCGTGGATTACAAATAGACGTACAAGTTTTTATGGATTTTGACTATGCTATGGGTAGATCAACCACAAGGTACGGGTTTATGATACAAGGATGTGCAAGAAGCTCGAAAGCTATGATGCTGCAGATGAAGGCTTTGTCAACAACTAAAGCGGAGTATATGACACTTACGGAGGCTGTAAAGGAGGCTATTTGACTAAAGGGAATCTATAAAGAGTCAAAATTTGAGCCAAGATTAGTAGCGGGTAATGCTACTAGAACCTTGACGAAGGAGGTCCCTGATTCGAGGTTCCAGCACTAGTTGAAGTTGCAGCATGTCGAATATTTCTAATATGATACTAAGGTGGAAATTGTTATATATATATATATATATATATATATATATATATATATATATATATATATAAGTATACATATTAGATTCTTTACAGGGGTTAAGTGGAACTTTGGTTCTTGTTTTAGTCCAAGTAGGATTCTATGTCGGTTCATTCATTATATAATGCATAAACTGAGTTCTCAAGTCTGAGCATTCGAGAGTATAGGTTTTCTCCATTGTTTCAGCCGGTTTCAACTCTTTTAAGAGTTGGTTTTCTTCCCTCCCCCCCCCCCCCTCATCTCTATAATAAAGAGGTGAGGGGGAGGGTCATTGTAAATCATTCTTTTCAATACTATCATTTGGTTAGGGTTAATCCTTGTGCGTTAGTTTTTGTGGATACATAATATTTTGCTTGTCTTTGAGATCGTGTTATCGGTGCTAGTACCAGGTTGTTGGTCGATATTCCAACATATAGTCCAAGTCTTTCCTAGTTTATTTTCAAAAGTAACACGTATTTTATAAAATGTAAGTAACTAAGTTACTTAAGTGTTTTTATAAATTTGTTTTGTTTTTATGTAAAACTTGTTAACTAAATATGTTTAAGGTTTATTTGTTTAATGAAATGAGTTAGTAAACTTTTGGCTCAAAGCATTACGTATTTTATATATCTCGTTAAAATGATTTTAAGTTTGTTATCAACAAAATATTAGAAGATTGTAAAATATAAATAAACGTTTTTAAGGTTTATTTATACTAACAAAGGACTATACATGAAATAGACTAACAGGGACTGACTTCACCAAACTGTAAAAGTTACTTAATAAGACTTTATATTATTTCCTTAGGCTTAAGAAAGTGTCTCATATTTTAAAAGGGATGGAAAGGAAGCAAGCATAGTTTCATGATTTCTTCAAGATGTTAGTAAAGATTAAGCTTGGCTATTGTCTTATTCAAGGTTCTAAGGGCTGAATTCTACTATTCCCACAAGTTAATTTTGAGGTATGAATTTTTATAAAGTCCCTAGTTCATGTTAAGCTTATAATGAGTAAAGGTTTTGCTTATAATTCATGTTTCATATCCATAAGTGGGGTTCTAAGTGAAACTCGTGTTCATTTTATAATAATATTAGGTGATAGAAGTAAACCGGGTATCTTTTGGAAGCATGGAAACTCTAAAAACGTACTAAGTTGAGTAACATAGTATAAGTGTAATTATGGGTTTTTGTACACCTATTAATCATGTTATGTACTTTATGTTAATCATGTTATGTTATAACAAGCATAAGATATGCTATATTTCATGTTTTAGTTCAAATAGTGCAAGTCGAAATTCATATACAAATCTATGTCTTTCGTTACGTTTTCATGAAAGATATGTGATTTTTGTACATGTTGAACCGAGTGGTCTTAATTTCAGTCCACATTGACCCATGTAGTCATCATAACATGTTTAAGATAGTCATGAAGCTATATTTCATGTCACGACATCCTTTGAACACAAGGTTATAACAAAGATTTAACAATAAAATTTAATTAAAAAAACTTTATAAAGCTAAGTTAGAAGTGACGTGTTCGATGACATGACACGTGATTTGGACACTTTAAAAGAGCAATCAATTAATATTAGGTACCTAATTACCAAAATGATCTAAAATTTCCTTTCATAAAACTATAGAAATAGTTCAGTGACTCAGGTGAATAAAAACGCAAAGTACAGTAACTTAGTTAGCAAAATTTGATACTACAATGAATTTATTAACAAGTTTCGATAGTACAATGACTCAAAAAACCATAAAAATAATAGAGTATTGATAACATCAAATTAGCCTGATAATTTATATATCAAATTCCCGTGTTTATTGCCTCATTTGTATTAATATTGTACTTAATTCATTTATATTCGTTCATATTTTCATTTCAGGTCAAATGAGGCGTTGGAGCGTAAATGATGCAAGAAAAGGCCAATTAGTGCAAAAATATATTTTGAAGATAAGTTACGGTGTAGCTGGATCATTGGACTACGCCGTAACACATATTCAAGGCCAAAGTTTCTAAGTATTATGAAGGTTACGCCATAACCATTACATGAGGTTACGGTGTAGTTATGACACCGTGAGGGGTGAATAAGATTGAAGAGATTACGACATAACAATGATGGATATTACATCGTAATTAATAATTATGAAGGCTACGGCATAGTTAGTAATTGGACTAAGCCGTAGGGATATTTACGAATGGATAAGTATTGACGGATGAAGAGATAAGGTGTAACGTGACTAATTAGTTACGCCGTAATTAATGACGTGGGCACAAAGGAGAGTTGTGAACTGAAGATAAAGAGAGAAAGATACAATGAGGCTAATTTTAAATGAAACTAGACTCAATTATCTTCGAAACGCCGGGTGGCATGTCCTGTGCCAACTTAGAGTTTAAAAGATATGATTTTTCTAAGATGACCAAAACTCGGGGAAAAGTAGCTAAGCCGTTGCTCACTTTTCAGCCACATCGTAACAGTATCGGGGCCTATAAATATAGCCCTAAATCTGCATTTACTAGTATCTCTCTTCACCCCCTCTTAGAGGTCGATTAGGGCACCATTCTAGGGCCATTTCCAGAAGTTCCAAGCCATCTTTCAAGGGAGAATTCAACACCAATCATCATCATTATTAGTTCTACATCAAGTAATTTGTATCAAACATTATGATCAATTCAATTCAAGTTTTATTCATCATTTTTGGTATGATTTACTATATGTTTGGCTAAGCACCTCTAGTGCTAGCCTTGTTATGATTCCATTATTGTTTTTTTCTTAATGCTTTTACGTGTGTGCATGCTTATTTTATCTTGTGAACCTTTAATTGCGATAGTTTAGAACAGCCGGTTATACCTGGTTTGCTGGAGGAATTGACCACAGGATCCCGGTGTAGTTAGGTTGCGAAGATATGGTTGGGATGTCAACTAACCATGTACCTTATGTGTAAATTGAATATAGGACCACTTTTCGGGGTGGAGGAACTTAAGTAGTTAAAGTATGGCCTATGATCGTGACAATGGGCCATAAAAGACAAGTCTAGCATGTAGTGGCACTTAATGTCTCAAACCCGTCTACCGTACGTCGGCTTACTAGCATGCGGTAGTGCCTGTGGTTCCCGGCAGGATTCGGTGGAGATAGGCTAGGGAACTTGACCATATGAACCCAGTGATATGTGTCCGCCCCACCTAAAGCATGAGATTAGCTTTATCCGAAACATGATTGCAAGTGATATAGGATGAGTAATTAGGCTAGTACATTTTTCTCCTACTGCTCACAACCTCACATTTACTTGCTTTTGTCTGCTTACTTTCATTTCATTTCAGTTAATCAGTCATTTCTACTTTAAAATCAGTTTTATTTAGTGACATTAGACTTAGATATAATACACACCACATAGCTCTTGGGACGACCTCAGTATTACCATTACTAGCCTACACACGACCAGATTCTCTGTCCATTAGTGCATAAGGTAGACCTAGTGTAAAAACGAGGCTTTATAAATAGTAAAACCTGGTCAGAAATCCTGCATCATGTTTTTGGTTCTGCTGCCGGGGAGCTCTTAGGATTTTAATTTAAGCTTTCTTATTATTTGCTTTTTAGGAATTTTTGGTTTTAGTTTTTTTTTTCCTCTTCTACTGTTTTCTTTAGTATGTTTCAGGAAATCATGGAGATGGAGCCGTATATTGATAGCATGATGTTAAATGAATACTTAAAGTACGAGCGCAAGAAGGAAGCAAGAATTATGTAGAATCTTCGATCTAGGAGATCTACTACGAGAATGCCTCCTCAAAAGCCTGTCTTTCAATCTCCCCAAACATATACCAATAGGTATTATGTATCTCTTCAAGTTTATAATGAAATGGACATGGATAACATGACCATTCAAGAATATGAATGGTTCATTGCCAATCAATGTCGAGAGGAGACTAGTTGGAATAATCACACTCGCAAGGTTGCATCTAACTTCAGCGATTGTTCACTAAACACACCTGATCCCCAACTTGAAGATATGGAGGATGATGCATTTTGGAAAGACTTCATATCTAAGGAATTTCCTACTAGATTAAATAGGAAAGATTCGGATCCCGACAAGGATGAGGAGATCAATACGTGGTGTGATGATAAAGAACATGTAAGGACCTTCTTAACTTTCCTATTTCTCCCATTACTAACGTTTTTGTAAGTGATGAGGACGATTTCGACACTGCAAAGGAGAAAGAGGAAGTCTTTGAGGAATTTGAGGAATGGGATTTGGATGCTTATTGGGATATCATGGTGGAGGATGTTGAAAAGCTTAGGAAAATATTAACACCCACCGTGTTTGACGAACCTAACCCAATACTGGAAGAACAACCCTTGACCTCAACTATCACACCACCCAATGACAATTATGAAGAACCAACTACCAACCCGATTTTTGTTGATCTTCTAATGGAATTAGGTGATGAGCTTTTGGATATTACCATGATTGACGAAAAAGCCGGATGTGATCCTACAAAGGATATGGAGCTCGAGCCATTGCTTTATAAAGAACCTTTATCATTCACTATGGATGTAGGTGTAAACATGGCTGTTATTGAGAAGCCGGTTAGTCAACAACAACAACATGGAATGAGCCAATCATCAACGAATACTGGTATGGTAAGGACGGAAATGAAATCTCAATTAAGGTATAATTCATCATTTCCCTATCTAATAGCTAATTCACACCCTTATGGTGCTTATAGCTACTTTCACCCACACTTGATCCCAAGTAGAGGGACAAACACCCTAATACGTAGTAAATAAGGGTGGAGTCAAGCTCTAGACTCAAACAAAAACAAGCACTTTGTGGGAGGCAACCCATGCCTATCTTTTATTTTTATTTTAAAATTTTATAGGATTTTATGCTTGGTATGTTTGTTTTCTTATTTTGCAGGAATTGGAAGGAGTTTAACGTATGACTCACTTACAAAGAATCCTGGCCAGGATTTCATTCTGTGAACCAGCTACGGCGTAATCCAACTTTATGCTTACTCCGTAACCTCCACTCCGAGAGCTGTTGACCCTCAAGTTTTACCAGTTATGGCGTAACTCTTCAATGCAGTTACGCCGTAACATTCCTTGTATCTTTATTTAATCTTTCATACCATGGCCTTGTATTAGTAGTTAAATGAACTTTGTGGGTGTGTTCCCTGTAAACCCTCACGAGACTTCACTCGTCCACTTGGGACACCAAGTGATTTAAAAGGCTTGTTGCATACGATAAATGCAACCGCGATTCCTACGAAAGTGAGTTAGTATTTTCATTTTCTTTACTTGATATCTTTCTAGTATGATGTGCTGGGTTGTTTAAGTAAATTCAGGTTATTAAAGTTTGCTCAAAGATCTCAAGGCGGGACACGGTTACTCATGTATCTTTGATCATTCTGAGCTAATCCAGTGGAGTTTTCTGTTCCATTTCTAACCCTTCCTAATTTTCATTTGTATGCTTATGTATGACCCGAGTGGGGGGAAGGGATTAGAAATAAATACCCACCTGATTTTACTTGCCTTTGTTTTTCTAGTTTTGAGTGAAAAATGTTTCATCATTAAAATTTTGACATGTTTTTCATTACTGAACTAGTTTAATCTAAACTGAGCACACCTACCCTATATTTACATTGTGTGAGGATAAACCTTTCTGTTTTCCCCTTATATATAATACCATAAAAATGAGTGTGTCGGTGGCTGTTGTAGACTTTAGAACTTGTCGTTGTATATCTTTTCGAGACCATAATAATGAGCATACATTAAGGCAACTTAGTGTAATCAGTGCATCTAGGAATTAAGGCAAATTTTAGGATAAACCCAAATAGCCCATAAATATTTATTATGTATATTGACTTTTCACATCAATTAGTCAATCTCCCTGTGAAACCCTTTTGTTGCACTCATTGTTAGTGCAAGATACCCCTAGATACACCCTTCAGAGCCATTCTTTTCATTTTGTTCACCCAATATATGTTTCGTTACACCTATCACCTAGCCTACCCTGTAGTTTCTTATAGTCCATGGTCCACGTGTTGTTGGACAATTTTGGTTTTGCTGGTGGAAGCCGTCAGTTTTGAATAAAGGGTTTTGGATGAAGATCAGATTCATATAATAGTTGATATAAAGTGGGGGGATGCTTTATGTGTCCGTATTGTTTTTATTTTTTGTATACCTTGTCTTGCATCAAGAAAAGAAAGAGAGAGAAAGAGATAGAGAGAGAGAGATAGAGAGAGAGAGAGAGAGAGAGAGAGAGAGAGAGAGAGAGGGAGAGAGAGAGAGAGAGAAAATGCAAGCAAGAGTTTGTTTATTTATGTATAGCTGGTAGTAATATAAATAAGCTTCTGTGTCGTATTGTGGTGAGTACTCCCACCTTGCGCAGCTTACACTTTTGTGACCCGTACATTTCTATCTTACCTTTCAATTTTGGTCAATATTTGTACAATGGGGGCATTGTACATCTCAAATGGGGGGAAGGGAGATAGAAATGGTTGATTATACAGTGGTTGGTCAAAATATGTGCAAATTCTACCCAATTTTTAAAATTTCTAGAGCACATAATTGAAGATGAAGGCCGAGTTGATGCATCTTTTTGCCTAAGTTTATGAAAATTATGAGGAACTACAATACAATTTGATGAGGTAAAAAATAAACCACTTTTAGGGGGTCATTTAAGCCCAGAATTGAATTTATTTGATCAAATATTGCCCTAAATCATTCCTTTTGTGATTTTAGGTACTTTGGGAGTGAAATCTGGAAAAGGAAGCAATTCGGACGTTTTTGGAGCATAAAAGTGAAGAAAATGCCAAAGACTTAATTTTCCAAGCTGAGAACAGTGTGTGATGGCGTCAAGAGTATTTTCCTGACGGCGTCAAGAGTAAATATCATGACGACCCAGTACAGAAATGAAGGCGTCACGAAGAAGAGCGTCAAGAGTTAAATTTGTGACGGCCTGGAAAAATGGAATACATGACGGCGTCAGATGTAGATCAAGGCAGTCTGAGGATTCTTTTGGCGGCGAGATAACGGCGTCACAAGGTTGTTCTTGATGCCGTCAGCCTCTATTATCTATGTATAGTTTTCTAATTTTCATTCATTAGAGAAGAACAAGTTTGGAGAAACCCTAAGGCCGAACCATATACGTATTTTACAGCTTTTTCAAGGGTTTTCAGCCCTTGAACCCTTACATGTGTTATTGAGATAAGTATTCTTTTAATTCAATCAATATGTCTATGTGTTGGTTGTCTATATCTTGTGCTTGTCTTAATTCCACCATGCTAGGCTAGATTTATCTTGTGTTTGCTTAGATCTAATGAAACCTAGATGTTGATTATGTGTTGATTACTTGTTTATGGTTGTATTGGATGAATGATTTCAATGTTAGGCTTAAGAAAACTGGCAGATCTCCAATTGGTAACATGCTTGAACGTCTTAGGAAACATGAACCGATGTGTACTAGGTTTTATTGGTTGTATTTAATGCATGAGTAAATTCTAATGATCCCATGTTAGGAGCTTCTTAGCCGGCTCGACATAGGAGTGAAGTAGGCACTCATAGGATTGGGGAGTTAAGTACGCCACCCCATGAATGGTATTAAGGAATACAATCCGTCATCCACGCAACTATAACAAGTAATTAACGTGTAAAAGATATCTAGGGAGTAATGAAATCTAAGTAAACACATTTCTCCACATATTGCTCACAACCTTAGTTTAATTTAATTTTATTTTCATTTCAAGTATTTTATTTTGATTGCATCTTTAGTATTGGGTTAGTTGACTAGCAACTAATTCCGCCCAAATCCTTCAAACCCGAGATTTTTACTTGCTTTCATAAAAATATAAAAATACAAAAAGAATCATCTCTTATCTCTAGAACTAGTAATTAGGTTTTCTAATCCTAGCGACACTATTCCTAGCTGAACGATCAATCCCCCGGTACTTGTCATTATACTATACTAGATCGATCAGGTACACTGCCTGGTGGGGGTTGTAAGCTTCTCGAGATCCCTCGAGAGGTAAAGCCTGGTACAAACCCCACGCATCAAGTTTTTGGCGCCGCAGCCCAGGGAATAGTTATTGTCTAGGTTAGAATCTCTTTTTATTAGGTCTACTTGCTAGATTCCTTTCTAGTAAGATTTTATTTTTATTTTTAGGTTTTCTTTAGTCTATCTTATTTCTTTGTGTTTTTGTTCGTAACCATTACCATCCGCCATCATGGAAGGTGGTAATATCTTAGATCCCATCATCCCACCACAACCAAACCCACAACAACCAAACCAATCTCCTAGAGCCCGCACCCTAAGAGAGTACTCCCAACCAAGCCACAAAGGTTACCAAAACGCCATTGAGCTTCCCAAAGAAGCCATTGTAGCCCACCTGCGACCCGACACCATCCGGTTGGTGCAAAACGGATGTGCATTTTACGGACATATGTCTGAAAACCCAATTCAACACCTTAAGGACTTTCTTAAAATTGTAGATGCCATTGACCTTAACGGTGCTACTAGAGATACTACCCGATTGCGTCTCTTCCATTTCTCTCTTCGTGACCAAGCTATCCATTGGCTTGATCGTCTACCCGCGGGATCTATCTCGACTTGGGATTATCTCACCACTCGTTTCCTTGCTAAATTTTTCCCACCGGGGAGAACTACCAAGCTAAGGAATGACATCTTGATGTTCCAACAACGTCAGGGTGAAACTCTTTATGAAGCATGGACTCGTTTCAAGGAACTACTCCACAAAGTTCCCCATCATGGCCTCGATCTTTGGTTTCAAATCCAAATCTTTTATGATGGAGTTAATCACCAAACTAGAAAAGCTATAGATCACGCTGCCAATGGTAGACTGAGCAAGCTCAGTGCTGATAAGTGCTGGGAGGTCATTGAGGACTTAGCACAATACGAAGAAGAATGGGAGGATCCAATGTTCTTGGAGGAAGGAAGTTTAGATTACATGAATGCAACCCAAGAACAGTTATCTGAGAATATCGAAAGGCCGGTTGAGGAATTGATGAGAGCCGAGATGCCCATGGCTAATCCCTTTAGATATGTGAATGCAGACAGTAAATATACATTTCCTGAATATTCACGACAAGAGGAATTCAAAGGGATAATGCTGACTTTTGTAAACAACCAAGAGAGGCAAATCCAACAATTAGAAGCCCGCATGGAAAACACACGAAGTGTTTTCATGGACTTGGCTGATAAGTTTATATCAAGGATTAAGGAGTAAATTAGGGAAGAAGCTATACCTAAGAAGATCGAAAAGATTTTTGAACTCCCAATACCTAATGAAACAAGCAGCGATGGGCACAATGAAACACCTCTCTCTGTGAGTTCAACCCAGTATAACTTCTATTCTCAAAAGCTTCCTTTTGAGAAAGGGAACTCTCACGCCTATACCATAAACTCTAAATCACTCAAACCAACCTTGATGCATAGGGTCTCAATGATTTCTCAAACCAAACCCATTACCCATAAAACCTCTTTCCAACACTCCAACTTCAAAACGCCAACACTCCACTTCTTTGATGAAAGCAAGTTTGAGTACGAAGATGTAGATGAAGTTGAAATAAAAAAGATGGGAACCAGAATGGATGAAGAACCGTTAGAGCATACTATTTATGAAAATGGCAAGAGCTCAAATCTTTGTCATAAAACTCTTCTAACTTCAAATCCACCCATCAAACCAAAGGATTCGGGTAACCTAACAATGAAGGTGGTAGACTCTTTCCCCATTCACTCAACACCTTCACCTCACGTGGCATATTTACACCCTAAGGGTGTGTATCGCTACTTTCACCCACACTTAATCCTAAGTGTAGGGAAAACCTCCTCTATTTTTGTTAAATAAGGGTAGAGTCAGGCTCGTGACTCAAACAAAAACAAGCGCTTATTGGGAGGAAACCCAAGCTTTATTTATTTGTTTGTTTGTTTGTTTAATTTTATTTGTTTTCGTATGCATGCTTTATTTATATTGTTTGTGGTTCATGTTTCAAAGTAAATTGTGAAAATGCTTTATTTTGTTTTTAACTTCGTCTTAATTACATATAAAGATATTTTGCAAAAGCTAAGTGTAAGAGGAGACCCAAATTTGTTTATAAGAACGAAATTGAGCATGATCCACAACAATATTAAATGGACATCTGTATTAGTATTTGTTAGAGACAAATGCTTGTATCGAGTCATAATGATGTTTTGCAGGATTTTCCATGAAGTAGGACATAAGTTTTTTTCAAAAATTTTCCGGAAACTTAACGTAAAGATTTCTGCAGGTCACTTCTGACGGCGTCAGGAATTAATTCCTGACGGCGTCATGTGTAAAATTCTGGAAATTTTGCGAGTTTTGTTTTTCTAACGGAGTTTTAAAGTTTTTGTTAATTCTTTAGTTTTATAATCTCCAAGAAATCTGCAAACTTCATTCCACAAGCATTATATCTTATTTTGTTTTCTAGAATTTAGTAACTTATGTAGATTGCCGCCGATTTTATGCGAGGTTGCTTTGTTTGTTTTCTCAGGATTTACAGGTTATGTATGACAAGAAGATGATTTATTATTCTGGAAGGGAAGCTTTGATTGTTCATTTTCTTGGAGGAAGATCTAACCTAGCCACCTTATTATCCATACCGAGCGAATCAGGGGAGTATTTGATTTCATTCATTTCACTTATTTCACTTTTACATTCTTTACTTGAACATTGGGGAAAATCTTCATTTTAAGTGTAAGGGGAGGGTAAAATGATGATACCTTACAAATACACTTTCGCTTGAGTTTGCTTGTTTGATAGTAGATGTGTAATAAAACTATGAGAAATACTTGTTAGTGTAATTTTAGCGCCAAATTTAAATTTTTTTACAACATTTAGGAGTGAAACTTTAGCCATAGCAAGCATCTCATGGATAGGAGATTGTATGACTAGCACATAACCGTATATTCAGAAAAAATTTCCACCCAAATATGTGAGGTTCGCCTTTAGATTTGATAGGAAAAACATTTACTATTAGTGCTTATGAGTGTACCGGTAGCATTTAGATTCTAGAACTTGCATTAGTGATGCATCCCGAGACCGCTAGTGAGACTACATTCGTGTAGTAGGATTTACTACATGATAAGAGGCATTAGGATCACCCTTTTGTTAAACCCGTATCATAATTACTTGACCATTTAAGTCATATTACTTGGCTAGTTAAGTCAACTAATTTTTCCCACACCTTAGCGTTGTACTCATTTTTAGTACACGAAACCCCTAGTACACCCCTCCGAGCCTATCTTTTCGTTTCTAACTTTAAGCATTTTATTTAAAGGAAGAATTTGTTACACCCCACTTAAATGTACACCCAAATCGCCTTAGCCTTCCGTGTATGCGCTCATTATTAGTGCATTATTGTTATTTGTTAAACCCTAAGTTAACTATCTAATTGATTACATGGTTGCTAAGTAGAGTCATATCCTTGTACATATTGTTTTGGGACGATTGGGACTCATGGGTAAAGTACTTATTTTATGAAGTAATGGGAAAGAACATCATTTATTACCCCCATATGTGCGTTAATCTTAAAAGTGCTCCAAGTGTTTTGATTATCTTAATTCGAGTCATTAGATTAGTTTATTGTAAAGTATGTAAAAATTCAAGTGTAAGGGGAATTTACATTCCCTATGATGTATTATTTTGGATGGTAGTGTAAGAGTGTATGAAAAAAAAATCGAAAAAAAATCAAGAAAAAAGAAAAAAAATAGAAAAAGAAAAAGAGAAAAAAACATACGGACTACCATCCCTTTTCATTCTATGTTCATTTTATATTTTTGACTTTTCATTTATTACCTTAAGTCGAGTCTAGTCTTGGCTTAGCAACGCCATATTGTACGTGTAATTAACCAAGATTTTTAACTCGCCACCAGTAAAGACTGCCTATATCCAACAAAACCGTGTATTTCATTTCCCTACACCTAACGTTACAACCCTTTAAAAGACCTCTTTGATAGTTTATCCTAGGTGCTTACGCCATGTGGTGGAGGTTTCATCCTTTCCCAAGCCTATGGTAATCTATTTTGCTATGACAGGTAGTGAGAGATATCTTCCGTTTCCATATTGTGATATATACTTTATTACACCCGAGAGATGTGAGTATCTAAACACTATTTGTGAGGTGCTAGTATATAACCTCCGTGCTTGTCTTTGGTCTTTAGTGGAACGATTATTTGTTGTAATTACTTTTATATTAGTGTTAAATGACCCCTAACTTGTATTTTGATTAGAATAAAAGCGCATTTGCTTGAGGACAAGCAAATCTCAAGTGTAAGGGTATATGATGAGGCGAAAAATGAAACACTTTTAGGGGGTCATTTAAGCCCGGAATTGAATTTATTTGATCAAATATTGCCCTAAATCGTTCCTTTTGTGATTTTAGGTACTTTGGGAGTGAAATCTGGAAAGGGAAGCAATTCGGACATTTTTGGAGCATAAAAGTGAAGAAAACGCCAAAGACTTAATTTTCCAATCTGGGAACAGTGTGTGACGGCGTCAAGAGTATTTTCCTGACGGCGTCAAGAGTAAATATCATGACGACCCAGTACAGAAATGAAGGTGTCACGAAGAAGAGCGTCAAGAGTTAAATTTGTGACGGCCTGGAAAAATGGAATACATGACGGCGTCAGATGTAGATCAAGGTAGTCTGAGGATTCTTTTGGCGGCGAGATGACGGCGTCACAAGATTGTTCTTGACGCCGTCAGCCTCTATTATCTATATATAGTTTTCTAATTTTCATTCATTAGAGAAGCACAAGTTTGGAGAAACCCTAAGGCCGAACCATATACGTATTTTACAGCTTTTTTAAGGGTTTTCATCCCTTGAACCCTTACATGTGTTATTGAGATAAGTATTCTTTTAATTCAATCAATATGTCTATGTGTTGGTTGTGTATATCTTGTGCTTGTCTTAATTCCACCATGCTAGGCTAGATTTATCTTGTGTTTGCTTAGATCTAATGAAACCTAGATGTTGATTATGTGTTGATTACTTGTTTATGGTTGTATTGGATGAATGATTTCAATGTTAGGCTTAAGAAAACTGGCAGATCTCCAATTGGTAACATGCTTGAACGTCTTAGGAAACATGAACCGGTGTGTACTAGGTTTTATTGGTTGTATTTAATGCATGAGTAAATTCTAATGCTCCCATGTTAGGAGCTTCTTAGCCGGCTCGACATAGGAGTGAAGTAGGCACTCATAGGATTGGGGAGTTAAGTACGCCACCCCATGAATGGTATTAAGGAATACAATCCGTCATCCACACAACTATAACAAGTAATTAACGTGTAAAAGATATCTAGGGAGTAATGAAATCTAAGTAAACACATTTCTCCACTTATTGCTCACAACCTTAGTTTAATTTAATTTTATTCTCATTTCTAGTATTTTATTTTGATTGCATCTTTAGTATTGGGTTAGTTGACTAGCAACTAATTCCGCCCAAATCCTTCAAACCCGAGATTTTTACTTGCTTTCATAAAAATATAAAAATACAAAAAGAATCATCTCTCATCTCTAGAACTAGTAATTAGGTTTTCTAATCCTAGCGACACTATTCCTAGCTGAACAATCAATCCCCCGGTACTTGTCATTATACTATACAACATCGATCAGGTACACTGCCTGGTGGGGGTTGTAAGCTTCTCGAGATCCCTCGAGAGGTAAAGCCTGGTGCAAACCCCACGCATCACAATTCTATATGCATTAACTCATGTATTGATGTTATTGAAGACCTCTTGACTCTTGACCCTCGATTTTTGCTATGGGATTGAATGCGACTAATGACGGGGCGATTGTGGAGTCTAGGAAACTATTTGTTTATAATCCTTTTGTTTACGCCCATTAAATATTTAGCCATGTCTTATCCTACCCTTTATTCATGAATCATTCTCACGTGACGAGCAGGCATTGGTGTCTTGCCCGGCATTCTGGTCATGTATCGATGTTCTTTGTCGCCTTCGCTGGAGTATGTTAGTAATGACAAAATAACCCCATAAGCCTCATTGTTGTGTCAACCCATTTGCATTTTGGAATAGCTGCATCTATAGACTCTAGTGGTGGAGATTAGTATCTTTGCCAAGCCTATGATAGAATACTCGCCATGACTGAGCAGTTGATTAATCACCTAAGCAATAAACACGTAGATTAGTGAGAGTGAGAGTATGATTTCAATTCCCTTTTCGTGAGGTGCTCGATTTGGAATTTTCTAGCTTAGGTAATTTTTAAAACTCATATTTTCCAAGTCATCTTGGGAGATATCGTTTTAGAAATAATTTTAATATTCTACTTGAGGGCAAGTAGAGTTCAAGTGGGGGGGGGGGGGGGTATTTGATAACATCAGATTAACATGATATTTTACATATCAAATTCCCGTGTTTATTGCCTCATTTGTATTAATATGGTACTTAATTTGTTTATATTTTCATTTCAGGTCAAATGAGGCATTGGAGTGGAAATGATGCAAGAAAAGGCCAATTGGTGCAAAAATATATTCTGAAGATAAGTTACGGCGTAGCTGGATCATTGGACTATGCCGTAACGCATATTCAAGGCCAAAGTTTCTAAGTATTATGAAAGTTATGCCATAACCATTACGTGAGGTTACGGCGTAGTTGTGACACTGTGAGAGATGAATAAGATTGAAGAGATTATGGCATAACAATGATGGATATAACGCCGTAAGTAATAATTATGAAGGCTACAGCGTAGTTAATAATTGGACTAAGCAGTAGAGATATTTATGAATGGATAAGTATTGACGGACGAAGAGCTATAGCGTAATGTGACTAATTAGTTACGTCGTAATTAATGACATGGGCAAAAAGGAGTCTATTGAACTATAGATAAAAAGAGAAAGAGACCATGAGACTAATTTTAAATGAAAATAGACTCAATTATCTTCAGAACGCCGGGTGGCGCATCCCGTGATGACTTACGATTTAAAAGATATGATTTTTCTAAGATGACCCAAACTCGGGTCGAAGTAGCTACGCCATAGCTCACTTTTCAGCTATGCTATAACGGTATCGGGGCCTATAAATACAGCCCTAAATCTGCAATTTCAAGTATCTCTCTTCACCTCCTCTTAGGGGTCGATTATCATTCTAGGGCCATTTCCAGCAGTTCCAAGCCATCTTTCAAGGGAGAATTCACCACCAATCATGATCATTATTAGTTCTACATCAAGTAATTTGTATCAAACATTATGATCAATTCAATTCAAGTTTTATTCATCATTTTTGGTATGATTTATTATATGTTTGCCTAAGCACCTCTGGTGCTAGCCTAGTTATGATTCCATTATTGTTTTGATTATGTTTCTGCACTTTTCTTAATGCTTTTACGTGTGTGCATGCTTAGTTTATCTTGTGAACCTTTAATTGCGATAGTTTAGAACACCCGATTATACCTGATATGCTGGAGGAATTGACAATAGGATCCCGGCGTAGTTGGGTTGCGAGGATATGGTTGGAATGACAACTAACCATGGACCTTGTGTGCAAATTGACCATAGGACCACTTTCCGGGGTGGAGGAACTTAATTAGTTAAATTATGGCCTATGATCGTGACAATGGGCCATAAAAGATAAGTCTAGCATGTAGTAGCACTTAATGACTCAAACCCGTCTACCGTACGTCGGCTTACTAGCATGGGGTAGTGCTTGTGGTTCCCGGCAGGATTCGGGGGAGATAGGCTAGGGAACTTGACCATATGAACCTAGTGATATATGTCCGCCCCACCTAAAGCATGAGATTAGCTTAATAGGAAAGATGAGTGCAAGCAATATAGGATGACTAATTAGGATAGTACATTTCACTCTTACTGCTCACAACCTCACATTTACTTGCTTTTGTCTGCTAACTTTCATTTCATTTCAGTTAATCAATCATTTCTACTATAAAATCAGTTTTATTTAGTGACATTAGACTTAGATATAATCCGCACCACATAGCTCTTGGGACGACCTCGTTATTACCATTACTAGCATACACACGACCAGATTCTCTATCAGTTAGGGCATAAGGTATACCTAGGGTAAAAATGAGACTTTATAAATAGTAAAACCTGGTCAGAAATCTTGCATCAAGTAACTTAGGGTCCATTTGGTTTACAAGTGGGGTTGGATTCAGATTTAGATTTGGTATGGGATTTGGATTTGAAGTGGGGTTAGGAGAGTGTAATTTTATTTATATAAATATATTTTATAATAAAATAAAAATAAAAAGATTAATATCTAGTTAAGAAAATGAAAATATATAGCCAAGAAAAAGAGTGAGTAAATACAGTTAAATGTTAGAATGTCATGCCACTCCCACCATTAATGCCCGAATTAGTTTGTATGGGTTTTTTGATACAAATTGATGAGGCGAAAAATGAACCACTTTTAGGGGGTCATTTAAGCCCGGAATTGAATTTATTTGATCAAATATTACCCTAAATCGTTCCTTTTGTGATTTTAGATACTTTGGGAGTGAAATCTGGAAAAAGAAGCAATTCGGACGTTTTTGGAGCATAAAAGTGAAGAAAACGCCAAAGACTTAATTTTTCATGCTGAGAACAGTACCTGACGGCGTCAAGAGGAAGACCCTGACGGCGTCAGGAGTAAAGTGCAAACCTGACGGCGTCACAACAAGGGTGTCAAGTGTTAAAATCATGACGGCCTACACAAGGTGTACACATGACGGCGTCAGACCCAGATCTAGGCAGTCCGAGGAACTATTTGGCGGCGAGATGAAAGCGTCAGCCCTTTGTTCTTGACACCGTCACCTCCTAAACTCTATATATAGTTTTCTATTTTTCATTCATAAAAAGGGAACTTGTGTGGAGAAACCCTAGGGTCGAACTTTGTAAACCCTAGCTCATATTTTACAGAACTTTCAAGGGTTTTCAACCCTTGAATCCTTTCATGTGCTATTAAGATAAGTCTTCTCTTTAATTCAATCAATATGTCTATGCGTTGGTTGATTATATCTCTTACTTGTCTTGATTTCAACATGCTAGGCTAGATTTATCTTGTGTTTGCTTGGATCTAATGAAACCTAGATATTAATTATGTATTGATTACTTGTTTATGGTTGTATTGGATGAATGATTTCAATGTTAGGCTTAAGAAAACTGGCAGATCTCCATTGTGTAACATGCTTGAACTTCTTAGGAAACATGAACCGATGTGCACTAGGTTTTATTGGTTGTATTTAATGCATGAGTAAATTCTAATGATCCCATGTTAGGAGCTTCTTAGCCAGGTCGACATAGGAGTGAAGTAGGCACTCATAGGATTGGGGAAGTAAGTACGCCACCCCATGAATGGTATTAAGGAATACAATCCGTCATCCACGCAACTATAACAAGTAATTAACGTGTAAAAGATATCTAGGGAGTAGTGAAATCTAAGTAAACACATTTCTCCCATATATTGCTCACAACCTTAGTTTAAATTAGTTTATTTTCATTTTTAGCATTTTATTTTGATTGCATTTTAGTATTGGGTTAGTTGACTCGCAACTAATTCCGCCCAAATCCTTCAAACCTGAGATTTTAATTTGGTTTCTAAAAAATATAAAAAAGTACAAAAAGAATCATCCCTCATCTCTATACCTAGTCTTTAGGTTTTCTAATCCTAGCGACACTATTCCTAGCTGAACGATCAATCCCCCGGTACTTGTCATTATACTATACTACATTGATCAGGTACACTGCCTGGTGGGGGTTGTAAGCTTCTCGAGATCCCTCGAGAGGTAAAGCCTGGTGCAATCCCTACGCATCACAAATACTAGCATTGTTTGATTACTTGTATCAACCAAACTCTTATTTATAAAAAGGATTCCCTTCTATGATTCTATAACCTCCAAGTAAATGGGCCCTTAATTGAATAAAAACACAAAGTACATTGACTAGTGACTTTTGTGTGTGGTAAACCCTAAAATAAACCACCAAAATTGAGGCACGAGGCAATTTCAGGAAAGAGGAAGGAAAAAAAAGTAGATTGATAAAGAGAAATTTGCTACGCTTTTAAGGGGTCATTTAACCCCTAAGTCGTGATAATGTGATCGATTATTACCCTAAATCATTTCTTTTTTCAATTTAGGTACTTTTGAGGAGAATTATGGAAAAGGAAGCATCTTGGAGCAAAAAGTGAAGAAAACGACAAAGTCTAAAATCCATGCAGGAATTTGCACCTAACGGTGTCATGATGTTCAAGGGGATGGCGTCAGCTTATGTGACAAGAGGTGGATATTATAGTTACACTTGACGCGCTAGAAGAGAATTTGAGGTTTAATATGTGAGGGCGTCACGTTCTACCAGGAGTAGGCCGTCACGTGTCACACTAAAGCGTGACGGCCCAGAAGAAATAAAGAGAGACGACATCAAGAAGTTGGATTGGATGACAAGAAATACTAGCCACGGCAAGATGACGGCGTTAGCCATCAAAAGGTGACGCCGTCACCCATGTAAATCTATATATAGTTTTCGATTTTTAATTCAATGAGAGAACTTTTGGTAGGGAACTTTAGGGTACGAACCCTAGTTGACTTTTACAGCTATTTTAGGGTTTCAAACTATGACAACTAGCAAATTAGGGAGCCATTTTGAAAACCCGCATTACGTTAAAGTTCGTTTATAAATTTATGTTTAAAATTTTATTCGTAACGAACTTGTAAAACCTATATTATGGTTGATTATATTTAATGATTCGATATGGACATATACGTGGTGATTCTATAATATGGTTGATAATCAACTGTTATTATAACGAACTTGTAAAACCTATATTATGGTTGATAATCAACTGTTATTATAACTTCTTTGAGATTTTCTTTAATGATTCGATATGGACATATACGTGGTGATTTATTTTGAAATTCCCATTTGGCACTATGTTGACTCCGGTACTAGGATAACCTAACAGAAATTTTATGTCTTGAGTTTACGGATTCGACTATATATATTTATCTATGAAGCGTTGTAACACCCCCAGTTTTTGAAAACATGCAGCTGAAATTAGATTGGGTGTTACTTTGTAGCGCACAGTTTAGTAGAAAATGATTTGTCATTTTAGTCATTTTAAAGATCTATCATTCGAATATAAACACCAGAGTTATAAAAGAGGTCCTTGTTTGTCCCAAAGTTTATTAAATCAGTTTTCGAATGATAGGAAAATTTATAGCCTTTATAAGTATCCGTGCTCCTCCGTGCCATCCTTGCTCATTATGGACCTGAGATAAACACATGCTAAAAGTGTCAACACAAAGGTTGGTGAGTTCATAGAGTTTATAGTTTCGAATATCGATTTCCAAAATCAAAGAGTTTATGATTCCAAAGAAGTTATAATAACAGTTGATTATCAAATTAAAGTGTGAGTAAATCCATAATATTCATAGCTTAAATCGTTGATTCATCAAAATCAGGAAATGAGTGATTTCCTTATTAATTCAAAAATAGTCTGTTGGTTTGCCCTTTACCGGGTCAACACCAAAATAGTAGTTTGTTTGACCTAATCGGGTCAACACCAAAATAGTAGTTCATTTGCCAATTATTAATAGTTTTTCTTGCTATATAGTGAGCACAATCTCGTAGTTTAATAAAACAGTGGGCTACAACATCGTACGCCCTTAACATCAGTCATTGTAGTGCTACATTATTACCGTTCTATTGCCCTAAGCTCATGACACTCAACGATTAACAGGCATCAAAATTATCCATAATAATGATGTAAAACAGTGGCCCTCAAGATAGGTATTTACCAGTAACCTATGAAATCAAATAAAGTGCATTTGGTGGCTTTCCTCTAGCGACCAAATGGGGATTGTCAATCCCTAATAGATCTATTCACAATTATTTACGTTCAGCCTGCAAGTGATTAAGGCGCATGATCGAGGGACTTTTGGTAATAGGTACTTAGGCAATAGAGATCAAATATAGCATATCGTTGAAAAATCACTTGTAATCATGTCTATAGCAGGTATCTCCTTATGAGATATAAAAATGTGTAAACTAGTAAAGTTTATATGTAATATAGTCCTGTATTTAATTAATGAATACTTGTAAAAGTAAAAACAGTAGTTAAGCATGTATCTCCCCCGAAACGTTTATAAACCATTGTAAAACAAGTAAAAGTAGGGGCTATGACTCACCTGAGAGTTATGATAGGCATAGATAACGTAATGTCAGTGGTAGAATGGAAATGACTTCAAAGATAACCTGAATGATATGGAAGTCCGAGATAAGTTCGACTTATCGAGAATCATGATTCGAATAGTGTTCGATGACAAAATGACTTTTGTGGCAGAGGTGGCTTGCGTGGCAAAACGCTTAATAGTTCAAGAGCAAGTTATATACAATATAACTTGTCTTTATGCATAAGTATCGTTTATTATTTTATATTCTTCGTCATGAATTTATGTTATGTATTGGTGAATGATAAATTATAGTAATTGCAAATTTATGCCTGGTTAAGTGAACCGATGAGTTTTATTGTATGAATAATCATTTCTTAACGTGTGTTCAAGTTAACCGATAATAACGTCAAGTTATATAATTTACGTTATAAATTATATATATTCAGAAATATATAGTTATTCGTAATTAACACTTCATTATCGTCAAAAAAAATATAGGTCTCGTTATATGTTTTATAATTCAAGTTATCTAAAAACATTTTTTCGTTATAGTCTCACAGTGTAGCTTCCGATATCTTATATTATGATGACGTCATAAAACATTACCTTGTCAATTTATATTTATTATTTCGTTAGGACTCGAGGTGTAAAATATATAAGGTATATTCTTATTAGATTAGTGATAATATTTTAGGATAGATATATATATATATAGATTATTGTTTACACCAATGTGGTTGCTAAGTAAAATAAGTGTTAACCATATTTTCCATTTAGACGAAGAATGGTAAAAACTATCTACGTTCATTTATAAATGTTTTAGGTGAAAAATGTCACGTATTAGAATTGAGGTGCTGAAATTGTAACAATAACATAAGAGTTTAATAATTGTGAAACTTTTTATAAATGTGACAAGTAGAGTATAGTTGAGGGGTTGAAACTGTTAAAATGTGAAAGTTGTAAAAATCTAACAAAATGGCAAAGCTGCCTTTGCCAAGGCTTGAACTTGATACCCCTCGTTCACAACCCATACATCACAACCAACTGAGCTAGTGTGATACTTGGTTATAGTATGCCTTTAACTATATTTGATGTCGCGTTCCTACGTTTCATATTGTTTTAAATTTTCATTCGGCAAAACTGTGTTGTGGGTTTGCATGCGTAATGTTTATGTTTTCTTCTTCACTTCCTAACTGATATATGTCATTTCTTTTAACAAGTAATTATCATGTTTGGATCAAGTTCACAAGGACGAGACCAATTAAGCTCAAATGAGTCTCGACTCATTTGAGTTTATTTGACTTAAGGATCCATATGTGACCAAAAGTTCAATCAATTTTTATAGGCGAGTATTATGTGTTCGAAATGTTTTACGGTTTATTTTAAAGTCCGATGAGATAAGAAGCTATAAGCTTTGCGACTGAGTTATACTATTTGATAAATAAGTTATACGAGCTACTAGCTATATAGCAGGTCGAGTAGTGCAAGACTATGCTAGCCAAACAGTTAACTTTAAGTTTCTTATATGTTTTAAGTTGTTTAGGATTTTGCAAGTTAAGTAAACTTTAACTCATCACACCAGTTATCATGATACATTAAGTTATTTAGGATCGGTAATTACAGAAAGAGTAGAAACATGGTTCAAACTTATGAGCTTGTCATTTGTGTCTTTAAAATGGGTTATGAAAACTTGTTTATCAGTAGTTATATATATATATATATATATATATATATATATATATATATATATATATATATATATATATATATATATATATATATATATATATATATATATATATATATATGTGTGTGTGTGTTAACTGTTGTTGTATATTAGCAATCTTTTTGTTTGTTAAGTCTTTAACCACACAAGATTTCTCATGATACTTTAAGTTGTTGGTGTTTCATTTTATACGTGGCATGTGTGAAACAAAACAAGTTTAAAGGTTTGCCACACAAGTTTAATCACCATCTAGCCATCTTGCATACATGTATATATGAATGTGAATATATATAAGCATATGTTGAAAGTGGGTAAATATATTTCGAAAGAACATGAACTGATCATCAGTTAGTTTTCTAGCCAAAGCTAAGCCAAGAAAGAATAAACGAATCAATAGCTTACAGTGGGTGAGACGAGATAGAGTGTGTGTTGAGGCAAGAAATGAAAAGACTAGGAACTCCTTGTGACCAAGACTTTGTAACTTCAATGCTTCTAGCTCTCTCCTTCTTCTCACGACAGAAACAACAAAGGTACCATTTTATGTTTAAGTTTTGGTTGAGGGATGTGGAAGAGTGATGGTGTATAGCTTGGTTAAGGCTTAGCCATGAACCATTATTAGTTCCATGTTTCCACCACCTTGCCTTCTCTTCCACCATGGCTCGAAAGAAAGCTTACAGGAATGTATGTGATGTGAGTTGTAGTGAGAATGTCGATTAGCATGTAGCCTATAAGTACTCAAATTGGAACGTGATAAGGAAGCATGGATAGAATGTTTGCATGTTCATTGATTGGGGAGGCATTAAGGTGGGAGGTGGTGTGTAAGAGTTTACATGAGTTATAGGTTACATTTGAGGGAGGTAGCGTATGAGTTATAGGTTACATTTGAGGGAGGTGAGTCTTCAAGTTTGAGTCCAGGTCGTATTCCACAGGTAACAGCCACAAATTGCATTTTTGGTTCAAAATCTCGCGAGTCTAGACGTAAAACATTATTTCGGACAACTTTCGTGCTTTACACTTTTCCTGGTTCGGACCAGAAGGGCCTTAAAATTGGGATTTAAATTCGTTACAGAAAGTTAGTGGTTCATTAAAATTTGTACGAAGTGGCATTGGAACAAAGTTATTAATTGCGTCAAATTGAGATGAAACATGTAAGGTGCCTTAATTTGATCAATATTCTAGTATAGTAATTATATTTGAAAGTTGATAGCAATTGTCATTCATGGTTCTTAGAAGCATGGAAACTAGATTTGTGAAATAAAAGAGGTATGTCGTGTGTAAAAGTTACGATCAACTGAGCTAAAGCAAACATATACTTGTGACTTGTAAAAATAATAGCTAGAGGTGTGCTTGGGCTGTGAAGCTTGGTGAGTTCGTTAATGAATTAGGTCCAAAGGAAAGGGGCCAAGAATAAAGAGTCCGCTATTATTAGTGAGTATGCATGGGAATTTTGTAGGCTCGGGATTTATATAAATTGTATTTGGTAATTATTGAAACGTATATTTATTAAGTATCAACGTTTTAAGTTATGTATGGTATCTAGGTTATTAAGGTTCAGGTGTAAACGTCGTTTCAAGGTAGGAGTGAATAGCGTTGTAATTGACAAAGTATATATGTATAAAAAAAATTGTTATGGGTAAAAATGGTTAATTTATGTTGTAATAACGTGTTAATCGTAGGAAAATTTTACGGGATATTATATTACCTACCCATTAAACTGAATCCCGTCCCAGGATTCCAGGCTAAAGTGGTTGTAAAGGTGAGTGGAAAGGGTGAACAAATAGTTATTTCTAACGATCTAACTCCTGAGCGGTTTTTAGTTGTTCTTTCCAGCTTAACGTATCTACTACTACATTAGCTTCTTCTTTTTAATTTTTCTTTTCAGCTTAACGTATCTACTACTACATTAGCTTTTTCCTTGATGATGACAGATCTTAATATGATATTTAAAGAAAACTTGGGGAACTTTAGTCCAAAAATATAATTGTTACGTGGCAACATTAAATGTAGTTTTTAAGGTGTAAGCAGTATTTTACCACAGTGGTGTACAGTACCCAATTCTTTTTCCCTTTTTAAATAACCAACTAGTATACCCCTTTTTACCTAAATTGTCTTTCTCATTTTATCATTTTCTGTCGACATGCCGCACTTCATCACCATTCTTGTGATTTTGTACTTCATTGTTGCTGTTATTCACCTGGTGTAAGTTCTGAGAGAAGATCGTGTCATATTGGTCGGAATTTTAATGTTTCTTGTACCACTCGTGGTTCTATCGATCATTATTGACAAGTTCTGGAAGTGAGGAGTAGTATCGTAGTGTATTGGTAGGAATGCTGAAATGAAGATTTGTCGTGTTTCCATGTAGCTTCTAGTGTATGAATAAAATTTTCTTCGTTTTCTGATGTCGTGGTTTGTGTTGATTTTTCGCTTGTTTTTACTGCTTATGAATTGTTAGATTTGAATATTATGTGTCAAAACATTGGTTGGTTTGATTGTAGTTAAGTTTACAAAGGTGGGTTTTAATGAATTACAACTGATACTTTATATGGAAGTTTGTTTGGCTTCGAATGCTTAGATAAATATGATTCTTGG
The DNA here is from genome assembly GCA_030686995.1 of Artemisia argyi. Taxonomy (NCBI): domain Eukaryota; kingdom Viridiplantae; phylum Streptophyta; class Magnoliopsida; order Asterales; family Asteraceae; genus Artemisia; species Artemisia argyi. The sequence goes on along the minus strand of CM060677.1, from coordinate 150,468,957 downwards.
TATAGTTGACTAGTTTGGAAGAGGTCCAATTCGGGTTAAGCTTTGATGATAACTTGACCATCAAAAGATCGATTAATTTATAGAGATTCGTCACACTTGATTCTTAGGTACATGATAAATCGAGACGCGCAAAGATATTGACAGGGTGCAAGGAAAATGTCACGGAAAAATGGTTCGAAACTATAGGGCATGAGTCGGTTGGGAGTAATATTTAGTTTATGGGTTTGAGCAATGTCGGGCTCAAGTTGGTGATCAAGTCCAATGGTGTGTTGGGTTATTGTGAAAAATGAGTTAAGGCCCAAATGTGTGTCGGCGCATAGAAGCAGTGGGTTAAGGCCCAAGTTAAGAAGGTGTATTTGGTTTAAGCGAGTATGAAGTGTTTATGGATACGTATTTTATCATTTCATGTTACATAAGGTTACGAGATAGTTGAAATTTCGTATAATATTCGAGAGTTTCTATAGATTATTGATAAGTTCATAATTCTTAGAGGCTGAGGGGTCAATTCGTGTGAGAGTGTATTATCCATACGTGGCGCGTTCATGATTTAGTTATGGTGTTACATGTTTAACGTGATCTGTTCCTGCCACTTGTGTTGAGATGCGAAAGCCAAGATAAAATTTTATCACATATCTCAAAAATTTGTTGCTAGTTTTAATAGACACAGACTTTTGAAAATTTTACCGTTTGACTACAAACGGTTATATTTCTCAAAATAAAATGATTGAAATATATTTTCCAATTCCCTTATAAATATCATTGGTACGTTTGTGTTATCCTTACACACACACACACAAAACAATCAATGGCTTGCAAATTACCACATACCGCTGAACAAATTCAACAATATATCAAGGCAGAAACCGAAAATAGTGATGTGGATCGCAAAAATGCTATATTGAGGGTCATCCTGGAGTTTGAGGTGGCGAAACAATTGAAACAACGACTTAGAGAACATTATGTAGAGTGCACAGACATATCGGATGATCAGAAACATGTGATCGATACTTTCTTGTATGACGAATATCGTAAGGATGCGGCTATTATTGAATTGCTATGGGCTTGTGTTCATCAGATAGAGGACCAGAGTTCCAACAAGATCCGTTGGAGTTTTGAAGAGAATGTTGAAGCTGCTAGGGTTAAACAACAAAAAAAAAAAAAAAAAAAAAAAAAAAAAAAAAAAAAAAACAACAACAACAACAACAACAACAACAACAACAAAAACAACAACAACAACAATAACAACAACAACAAAATCCACTACCACCACCACAACAACAGCAACAACAACCACAACTACCACCAGGTGCATCAAGTTTAGCTACACCAAGTGTGGTTGTGCAACAACAACAACTGCCTCATCTGGATCAATTCCAGCCAAGTTTTGAGGAAAATGTGGCAGTTGACGATGGTGGTTGGACTTCTGACATGGAGCGGGAGCTAAGTAGGTTGGAGGCTCAAATAGAAGAAGATAGGTTGGCAAGCTTCGACCCTTATGATGATGGATATGATTCTAACAATTCTCAGACTTGGGATCACCCAGACTACCGCTAAAGTGTGATGTCTTAATTGTTTGTAATGTTTTTATGTATTTCTGTCAAGTCTGTTTTTAATAATATATCGTTTGAATGCTTAAATAAAATCCCTTGTGAGCATCATTTGGATGAGATTTTATTTATTCTGTTACGTTTAGATTTTCTTCAAAATTTATAATTACAAAAATCTGTGCGGGTAACCTACCCGTTAAACAAAAGAGTTTTGTTGATACAGATTTTTACAAAAAGGAAGAGGGTAGAGAAATTTCTTGAATTATTAGTTCTCGAGGATAGAAATTAGTTTGGGAAAAAGTGAATGCACATGGCAAGAATAGTGATTTATGGCTACTTCCCTATATATATGCCCTGATTTTCCTCTTTATCGTTCATTCTTTCTTCAAACAAAATTTTAAAATGTCTTACATCTATATGGTTCTCGTAATTGTGTATGTTTTTGTAACTCTCTTCCCAAAGGAAGATCTGGAGTCCTTGGATTGGATCATAGCACTTCTCATGCTAATCATGATTTTAGCCGTTAGTGTGGATGAAATATGGGGGTAAAAGATATTGTTTATAATAGGAGTGTTGTTTTGAATTTTGTATCCTAGCATTAAGCACTAATGTTTCATTGTGTGGTTTTGTCGTACAGAGTATTCGATGCATTATATCCAGTCGTGGTTCTTGCACTCATAGGAGTGGTGGCATTCTTCATCAGCTTGATGGATCAATCGTTTAGTGATGTCAAGGTTTATTTAATGATCTTTGTGATGATAGCATTACCAATGCTAGTCATATCGTTGTGTATCAATATTCGTGGTTTCTAGTGAGATTTAGGGGTTTGTGGTTTCATATGCCTGTTATCTCAGAAATAATTAAACCTATTTATCTATATTTTGTTATTTACATAGAGAAGCGTCCCAAACTATGTAACTAAGGAAATATAAACTTATGGTTCAATGATTTACAATTTCTTGATTAAAATAAAAGGGCATCCCAATCCATTCAAATTAAGACGTTGTAAATCATTTTAAGATTCTGACTTAACATCCATACTAATCGACAAAGCAATTCATGCGCGGATTTTCTGAGAGTACGAAAAGAGTATGGCATACGCATTTATACTGATGAGAGTGAGATAATTAAGGAGGATTGGTATCGTATTCAAAATAGTTGGTAAGCATATATATCAATATATTAGAGTGTTGGTGTAGCATAACTATCTAGAAGTCACATAATCGTCTGGCAGATGGAAAGCACGGAGAGCGTAAGGCTAGAAAATGTTTCATTTTGTGAAAACCGGTTATAGTTCGGATCTAACTTAGACCCGTTTCGCTATAACCAAGGCTCTGAATACCAATATGTAACACCCCCAGTTTTTGAAAACATGCAGCGGAAATTAGATTGGGTGTTACTTCGTAGCGCACAGTTTAGTAGAAAATGATTTGTCATTTTAGTCATTTTAAAGATCTATCATTCGAATATAAACACCAGAGTTATAAAAGAGGTCCTTGTTTGTCCCAAAGTTTATTAAATCAGTTTTCGAATGATAGGAAAATTTATAGCCTTTATAAGTATCCGTGCTCCTCCGTCCCATCCTTGCTCATTATGGACCTGAGATAAACACATGCTAAAAGTGTCAACACAAAGGTTGGTGAGTTCATAGAGTTTATAGTTTCGAATATCGATTTCCAGAATCAAAGAGTTTATGATTCCAAAGAAGTTATAATAACAGTTGATTATCAAATTAAAGTGTGAGTAAATCCATAATATTCATAGCTTAAATCGTTGATTCATCAAAATCAGGAAATGAGTGATTTCCTTATTAATTCAAAAATAGTCCGTTGGTTTGCCCTTTACCGGGTCAACACCAAAATAGTAGTTTGTTTGACCTAATCGGGTCAACACCAAAATAGTAGTTCGTTTGCCAATTATTAATAGTTTTTCCTGCCATATAGTGAGCATAATCTCGTAGTTTAATAAAACAGTGGGCTACAACATCGTACGCCCTTAACATCAGTCATTGTAGTGCTACATTATTACCGTTGTATTACCCTAAGCTCATGACACTCAGCGATAAACAGGCATCAAAATTATCCATAATAATGATGTAAAACAGTGGCCCTTAAGATAGGTATTTACCAGTAACCTATGAAATCAAATAAAGTGCATTTGGTGGCTTTCCTCTAGCGACCAAATGGGGATTGTCAATCCCTAATAGATCTATTCACAATTATTTACGTTCACCCTGCAAGTGATTAAGGCGCATGATCGAGGGACTTTTGGTAATAGGTACTTAGGCAATAGAGATCAAATATAGCATATCGTTGAAAAATCACTTGTAATCATGTCTATAGCAGGTATCTCCTTATGAGATATAAAAATGTGTAAACTAGTAAAGTTTATATGTAATATAGTCCTGTATTTAATTAATGAATACTTGTAAAAGTAAAAACAGTAGTTAAGCATGTATCTCCCCCGAAACGTTTATAAACCATTGTAAAACAAGTAAAAGTAGGGGCTATGACTCACCTGAGAGTTATGATAGGCATAGATAACGTAATGTCAGAGGTAGAATGGAAATGACTTCAAAGATAACCTGAATGATATGGAAGTCCGAGATAAGTTCGACTTATCGAGAATCGTGATTCGAATAGTGTTCGATGACAAAATGACTTTTGTGGCAGAGGTGGCTTGCATGGCAAAACGCTTAATAGTTCAAGAGCAAGTTATATACAATATAACTTGTCTTTATGCATAAGTTTCGTTTATTATTTTATATTCTTCGTCATGAATTTATGTTATGTATTTGTGAATGATAAATTATAGTAATTGCAAGTTTATGCCTGGTTAAGTGAACCGTTGAGTTTTATTATATGAATAATCATTTCTTAACGTGTGTTCAAGTTAACTGATAATAATGTCAAGTTATATAATTTACGTTATAAATTATATATATTCAGAAATATATAGTTATTCGTAATTAACACTTCATTATCGTCAAAAAAAATATAGGTCTCGTTATATGTTTTATAATTAAAGTTATCTAAAAACATTATTTCGTTATAGTCTCACAGTGTAGCTTCCGATATCTTATATTATGATGACGCCATAAAATATTACCTTGTCAATTTATATTTATTATTTCGTTAGGACTCGAGGTGTAAAATATATAAGGTATATTCTTATTAGATTAGTGATAATATTTTAGGACAGATATATATATAGATTATTGTTTACACCAATGTGGTTGCTAAGTAAAATAAGTGTTAACCATATTTTCCATTTAGACGAAGAATGGTAAAAACTATCTACGTTCATTTATAAATGTTTTAGGTGAAAAATGTCACGTATTAAAATTAAGGTGCAGAAATTGTAACAATAACATAATAGTTTAATAATTGTGAAACTTTTTAGAAATGTGACAAGTAGAGTATAGTTGTGGGGTTGAAACTGTTAAAATGTGAAAGTTGTAAAAATCTAACAAAATGGCAAAGCTGCCTTTGCTGAGGCTTGAACTTGATACCCCTCGTTCACAACCCATACATCACAACCAACTGAGCTAGTTTGATACTTGGTTATAGTATGCCTTTAACTATATTTGACGTCGCGTTCCTACGTTTCATATTGTTTTAAATTTTCATTCGGCAAAACTGTGTTGTGGGTTTGCATGCGTAATGTTTATGTTTTCTTCTTCACTTCCTAACTGATATTTGTCATTTCTTTTAACAAGTAATTATCATGTTTGGCTCAAGTTCACAAGGATGAGACCAATTAAGCTCAAATGAGTCTCGACTCATTTGAGTTTATTTGACTTAAGGATCCATATGTGACCAAAAGTTCAACCAATTTTTATAGGCGAGTATTATGTGTTCGAAATGTTTTACGGTTTATTTTAATGTCCGATGAGATAAGAAGCTATAAGCTTTGCGACTGAGTTATACTATTTGATAAATAAGTTATACGAGCTACTAGCTATATAGCAAGTCGAGTAGCGCAAGACTAGGCTAGCCAAACAGTTAACTTTAAGTTTCTTATATGTTTTAAGTTGTTTAGGATTTTGCAAGTTAAGTAAACTTTAACTCATCACACCAGTTATCATGATACATTCAGTTATTTAGGATCGTTAATTACAGAAAGAGTAGAAACATGGTTCAAACTTATGAGCTTGTCATTTGTGTCTTTAAAATGGGTTATGAAACCTTGTTTATCAGTAGTTATATATATATATATATATATATATATGTGTGTGTGTGTGTGTGTGTGTGTGTGTGTGTGTGTGTGTGTGTTAACTGTTGTTGTATATTAGCAATCTTTTTGTTTGTTAAGTCTTTAACCACACAAGATTTCTCATGATACTCTAAGTTGTTGGTGTTTCATTTTATACGTGGCATGTGTGAAACAAAACAAGTTTAAAGGTTTGCCACACAAGTTTAATCACCATCTAGCCACCTTGCATGCATGTATATATGAATGTGTATATATATAAGCATATGTTGACAGTGGGTAAATATATTTCGAAAGAACATGAACTGATCATCAGTTAGTTTTCTAGCCAAAGCTAAGCCAAGAAAGAATAAACGAATCGATAGCTTACAGTGGGTGAGACGAGATAGAGTGTGTGTTAAGGCAAGAAATGAAAAGACTCGGAACTCCTTGTGACCAAGACTTTGTAACTTCAATGCTTCTAGCTCTCTCCTTCTTCTCACGACAGAAACAACAAAGGTACTATTTTATGTTTAAGTTTTCGTTGAGGGATGTGGAAGAGTGATGGTGTATAGCTTGGTTAAGGCTTAGCCATGAACCATTATTAGTTCCATGTTTCCACCACCTTGCCTTCTCTTCCACCATGGCTCGACAGAAAGCTTACAGGAATGTATGTGATGTGAGTTGTAGTGAGAGTGTCGATTAGCGTGTAGCCTATAAGTACTCAAATTGGAACGTGATAAGGAAGCATGGATAGAATGTTTGCATGTTCATTGATTGGGGAGGCATTGAGGTGGGAGGTGGTGTGTAAGAGTTTTCATGAGTTATAGGTTACATTTGAGGGAGGTGGCGTATGAGTTATAGGTTACATTTGAGGGAGGTGAGTCTTCAAGTTTGAGTCCAGGTCGTATTCCACAGGTAACAGCCACGAATTACATTTTTGGTTCAAAATCTCGCGAGTCTAGATGTAAAACATTATTTCGGACAACTTTCATGTTTTACACTTTTCCTGGTTCGGACCAGAAGGGCCTTAAAATTGGGATTTAAATTCGTTACAGAAATTTATTGGTCATTAGAATTTATACGAAGTGGCATTGGAACAAAGTTATTATTTGTGTCAAATTGAGATGAAACATGTAAGGTGCCTTAACTTGATCAATATTCTAGTATAGTAATTATATTTGAAAGTTGATAGCAATTGTCATTCATGGTTCTTAGAAGCATGGAAACTAGAGTTGTGAAATAAAAGAGGTATGTCGTGTGTAAAAGTTACGATCAACTGAGCTAAAGCAAACATATACTTGTGACTTGTAAAAATAATAGACAGAGGTGTGCTTGGGCTGTGAAGCTTGGTGAGTTCGTTAATGAATTAGGTCCAAAGGAAAGGGGCCAAGAATAAAGAGTCCGTTATTATTAGTGAGTATGCATGGGAATTTTGTAGGCTCGGGATTTATATAAATTGTATTTGGTAATTATTGAAACGTATAATTATTAGGTATCAACGTTTTAAGTTATGTATGGTATCTAGGTTATTAAGGTTCAGGTGTAAACGTCGTTTCAAGGTAGGAGTGAATAACGTTGTAATTGACAAAGTATATATATATATATATATATATATATATATATATATATATATATATATATATATATATATATATATATATATATATAACTTGTTATGGGTAAAAATGGTTAATTTATGTTGTAATAATGTGTTAATCGTAGGAAAAATTTACGGGATGTTATAAGCGTCTCGTAAGATATTAAAGATTTGAAACAAGTTTCGGGTTTTGGTCCGTGTAATTCACACCCACCCATCTACCCTTAATACTAATAATACTATTATTATTAGTATTAAAAATACATTTTTTTTTAAGAGTAAACCTACAAAATCGTCCTTGTGCCTGGTTCCACACCACACACCAAACAAACACAAACATAATAATATTACTCCTCCATCTCTCATCTCCCTCTCTTGCTTAACCTAGCCGCCACTCTCACCTCACCACCACCATCACACCGCCGACTCCACAACAAAACCACCACCACCATCTTATTCATCATCTTTTTCCCTTTCATTTGATATATAACACGCGCCATATAACCCTCCCTAACACCACAAATCTTATCAAATCCGATTCTAATCTTGTTGTTTGCACTAGATCCGTGAGTTTCAAGGTCCAAGAAGGTGAGCAAACGCAGAAACAAGTGTAAACTTGTCTTGGAGAGCGTCGATCCGTGTAATACGGGTGTATATATTGATGGGTTTTGAAATTTTCTTGATTATTTCGAATTAAAACATGTTATACAAGTGGGTTTTCGACTAAAATGTAATGAAATCATCGTTTGGTATCCGGGTTTACTCCTTACCGTATGGGTCGAAGGAACCGTGAGCCTAGGCTCACGGCTTGATGTGGGTACGAGCCCTATGGCTCGTTATTTTCTTGGAGATTGACCTTGTGTTCTTGATTAGCGAGTGTGGATGCAATGGTGTTTGGTTTAGACTCGATTGAGTCGTGTTTTGGCCTTGTTGTTGTTGATGTATGTCGCGACCCAAGGGGGTCTTTTGGGCAGATTTTCAGTTGCTGACTTGAGCTTATTATGAGACCTCATGGTCTTGGTTTCGAGTATTTGTGACTCATGTGTTTAGCCGAGACCCAAGTGGGTTACAAGGCTCGGGTTTGGCTTGGTAAACCAACCCGGAACTAGCCTACTTTAATATTTTCCTTGTTATGGTTCACATTGTTATTAGTATTGTTGTGGCATTTTGGATTGGTCGAATGTTTTGGTTGGGTCGAGACAATTGTGGTCTCGACAATGGATATAATGTGATGATTGAGGAGTTGTTGACGAATGGTATATATGGGGACCGATTGTGAGACGGTCAAATTAGATGAAGGAGATAGGTTAGTCGGGTACCGTAGTCGGACCTTATTGTTGTAGCACGTGATATGGGTATTGTTCGGACGAAGTTGGATGGATTGATTTTGACTTGGTTATTTTTATTTTGGACTTGGACAATGAGCCGAGAGTGATGACTCGGACATGTGACCATTTCGTATGACTCGATAAATATTTATAATCAAACGCTAATAATAAAACTCGTAATAATATTATTGGTAATATAAACGTTTATATAAGTATATAGACGTGAATAACGTATATATAAATATATAAATGTGTATATTAAAAATAAAACGATCACGAGTAATATTATAACAATAACGTGACGATAAATATTATACTATGAAAGTAGTGTAATAATATTGGGAGCGTTATTATAATTAAACACTAGAAATAACGATGAAATCTTGACGTTAAATAAATATTAAATAAAATAATTTCTTATAATAAACGGAGAAAACTATCGAGTTATACGGGGTCGTGGTCACTTGAGTCCAAGTGGATTATTATTTTGTGACGTTTGTGTTGTCACGGATATATGACGATTAATACATTCACTTTCGATAACTATGTAATTTATTTAATCGACGGGTTAAATAAAAGCGATTTAGTTATTTAAATTGAGTATATTAATGGGCATCGTATCCTACGACGCCCATAGGTTGTGGTATGTGTACGAGAATAATGAATTACTAAGTATCTCGTGAGGTTACAAATTGACGAATATGGTAAACTTAACGGCATAATTAGAGAATTCATTAAACTTTGATATATATATATACCATATAGTATTTATGTGCAATATGACCTAGGATTTGGGTATAATCTTAGAGTGGTATATTAAGTAAATAAATGTGGGGGATTACCAAATCGACGGATTTGATAAACTTCGATGATTTATTTAAATAATATATTGGACTAATATTAGACCTATAGATTGGTTTTATTATCCTTTTGTTGTGACTTCTTGGTTTGAGTTGTGTCGACCCACCACCCGCATGGATACCAAACGTCAAACTCCAAACTAATACGAGATTAATGCGAGAAATGGATTTTCGGAAGTAAAATGGAATACGTTCGAGTTTGGGAATATTCGATTTTGAGGAAATGATTTCTGAACAAGTTGATATTGTTAGGTAGTGCCGAGTCCGTAGTTGCCGTCTTTTGAGTTACTATACATCTTACTTATACCGATTTCTTCTTGCTGATTTCTGGACTTGAGGTGAGTCATAGCCCCACTTTTTACTCTTGAACTATGTTTTCAATATATGGGGTGAGGAACGTGCAAATTATTTTATGTGGACTATTATCACTTTTATATTCTTTTAAAACTTGCTATGCATATGGACTAGGATGAATTGTTAACTTTAGTCACATAGTTTCGTGTGAACTAGTTATGGTTGGCTTATTTAGATACTATAGTGTGCACCTATAGGTTATTAATACTTCGGAGGTTATCCGAGTATTTATGATATTAAGGGGGTACCCGTGTATCTATGTTGTGGCGGAGGGTATCCGCAGGTTTATTACGAAAGGTATCCGTGTATTTATGATGGAGCGGAGGGTATCCGCAGGTTTTAGTGAATCCCTAATCTAGCTAGCAAGTGTTTTGCGTATATGTCCACTATATTGAATTATGAATTTAAACCTATGATCTTACCAGCGAAAGCCGACTTTTAGCACATTTTCTCAGGTAATTAAGCAATGATTTGGATGCTTGGATTGGAAAGATTGGCTATGGCACCTGGTGTCACAACTCATCATTTCAGGTCATTTCAGGTCATTTCCCGAACTTTGGAAAAACACTATTCATAAATCACTATTCATCAAAACACTATTCATCGTTTTACTATTCATCATTTTCGAGGTCATTTTGATTTTCTGAGAAACTTTTGGGAAATTTACTATTCACTAAACACTATTCATTTCCGGAAAAGTTTTCATCATTCACTTGCATTACTCATTTCATCGTAAATTTAGTTTACGGGTATTCAAATTCGCGTAACCGGATTGGTTTAGGTGCGAATTCATTTCATTAGTGTTAAGTACACTGCATACGGACTGGGGATAGTCTGCATATCATCATAACAGCATTTTCATATTATACCACTCTCAGGATTTTCAAATTACTATATTCAGTACATTTAACGTTTTTACGTATAAGTATTTATAGTAAACGTTAACACCCGGTTTATACACGACGAATATATCTAAATATTCCCACAATGGTCCCGACATATTTTTATATCCATTTTAACATCATAAAACTTATAACATTCAGTTACCCAGTATTTTGGAAATTTATTTTATTTATAACGTACGCGTATGAATATAACGGCGGTTTTCGTGAAAACTAAACAATAATCACCCGATCACTCAGTAATTGTACCCAACATATTTTTAATATGTTTTTAACATTATTATGACTATATTTTGTCCCGGTTAACTTCGTGAACAATTATTTCTATTAAAACCGTTACCTGATTTTAACGAATAACACGGAATAACACTTAACGCTACACTAGATTTCTAATTAAATCACAAGTACCCCAACCCCCCCCCCCCCCCCTTGGCTCACCATAACCGGCCCATGAGACACCCCTTTAACCTTATGCCTTAAATTTCTAAGTATAATACTATTAAACCTTAAAAACCTTACATTAACCAAAAATCAAGAATCATAATATACACTTTTAGAAAGATCAAAACTCTTCTCATCTTTTTCTCCTTGTTCTTCCCAAAACCCACGACCAAAAACCAAACCACACCTTGATCCATTATTTTTGATAAAGTAAAACACAAAACTTGTTCATTTTACATGCCTAAACAAGAATCAATCAACAAAAACACAAGAACATCAAGCATAATCATCATATAATCATCTCATTTTATCAAGTAAGTTTTCAACTTTATTTTTTCATGGATCATCTTATTTTTACTTGTATTACATGATTTCCATGCTAAAAACCATGTACAACTAGCTATACCACCACTTATTTTGTCAAAAATGAAACATACAAACCCTAACTTTTTAGTTATGAATCCCCTTGCTCTAATAACTTGGTTAGGAGTCCATGGCACCCTAAGAAGGTGTATGGTAGGATTAGATTAGCCATGTGGTGATTACAAGAGGTTTGGTGATGGTAGAAATTGATTTTTAACCTTGGAAACATGATTTGGAACCTATTTTAGACATGCTGTCCCGTTTTGTAAAAATCTGGAAAATCAGTAAACACCAAGGAAACTTTGGCAAAATTTTTAGAAAATACTTTCAAAAACGAATCCGTAGGCGAAAGAACGGATTAAAAAGAGCTTATAACGAAGAAGTTATGATTTTTGCAAGATTGTTGACGAAAAGTATTTTTCTGAAAATAGTTGCTGTTGGACGTTTTTCATGGTACAAAAAGAGGCTTTAGACTTAACCCGGAGGAGCCGAGCTTTCCAAAATATATTACTACATACTAAGACGTAACCGTGGACATAAAGAACAAGTAAAACGGACAAGAAACGACAAAGATATTCACGTTTGAATATCGGCTAAAACCATTTTATATTTGACAGCTTTTATATAAATTTGGCGCAAAAACTACGAAGTACATTTATAAGCTAGACAAAATTTTAAGTATCGAGCTTTATAACTAATGTTGTATTAGTTATTACGAGTATATTTTCATCATTTCAAGGATTACAACTCGAATATTTCAACGCTAACATGGAAACTTACGATATATATATATATATATAAGTATATATATATTACAACTAGCTTATTATATTTTCTAATAGCAATATTTTTCCAAATTCTTGGATTATATATTTTTGACAACACAAGTGTTTTTACAAAGACTAGAGTGGTATAGAAACATGAGCATGGACATTCATTACATCATTTGGTGATCTAAATGAGATCATTCATCATTCATTTTAGGTTGCGGCAGATAACCGTGCATTGTTGTCCTTAACATTCCGTAGCATTGTACTATTACTTCGAGGTGAGTCATAGCCCCTACTCTTTTAATTGTTTTATCAACTCTTTGGGGGAGATACATGCTACTACTTGCTTACTTGTACAGATTCACATAACATTTATACTTGGGAAACATTATACATGATATCAGTATACTTGATTACATTACACTTGATGTCATACATACGCGATTGTGTTATACTAAACTGTGATGGATACATACATACATACTTCCAATGGCCCCAGATTTAGTTCTGGGCACTACCATGGAAACATATATACTTCTTATGGCCCCAGATTAAGGTTCTGGGCACAACCATGGAAGTATACATACTTAGGTGAGGTCTTCGGAGATGAAGTGTAGACTCACTACTAATTGCTAAACTGTTGTTATGAACTTATACATATCTTACTCATACTATACATTGTAGCAGTGGGTTGTGAACACACAGGTTACAAGTCTCTTATGACGGGACTTGCAACTGAGTGGATTTACGATGCCTTTGCTGTGTGAACATTCTTTATAAGCTTTTTCAACTGCATTAAGACAAACTCTATGAACTCACCAACCTTTGTGTTGACACTTTTAAGCATGTTTATCTCAGGTTAGAAAGGCGATAGCAGGTGTGTGGAGCTGAGAGTCTTAGGGCATGCTTTTGGAGACTTTCACTTTTATCGTTTACCATTCGATACACTTTAAAAACTTATGTATCATTCTACTTTGGGATCTTTGTTTTGTAAACTATGACTTTTATCTATTCGAATGGTAACTTTTCAAAAACGTCTCATTTAGAGTTCGTTTTCTATATCTTATACTTTGTGCCCTGAAGTGGCATCCCTATGACACAGTCTTCCGCTGCGGTATTTTGGGGGTGTTACAGATTGGTACCAGAGCCTTGGTTATAGAGAACTAGGTTGTTTTAGAGTCTAGACTATAACTACATACATGTAGACTCTCCTCCCTATCGCCTTGCACTTTACATACACTTACGCTTGCTGGTAACTTATTTATTTTTGGACCTACGCTATTAGATACTTTGTAGAAACCGTTAGAAACTAGACTTCCCAGTGACTTTAACACTTAAGGGAGAATCCTTTGTTCCTTTGTACTAAGCGTGACATTCCCTAGATGCCCATTTAAGCAACGTCTACCACTGAGATATGTGTGCGTGGTGATATGTACACTTGTGAAAGGAAACATTTATAATTGTGGTGGCCAACATAATTATAAGTGCTTCACGACACACGTGGATATATGACTATGCAGATGTAGATCGGTGTTGGCACAACTTAGGAAACAACTGGCAGCACGGTATTATATATGAGGATGTGAAGTATAGACTTTGGTTAATCAACGGTTTTCCCTCATCTCTGACGTTCACTAAATGTCCTCCCTCTCAGGAAATCATGGCACCAAAGAGAGTGACTCGTAGCTCTGTTCGAGGAGGCGCAACACCAAGGGGTGGAAGGACTGGTGGACGTGGAGGTAGAGGAGGTAGAGGAGCTGCTCATGACACTAGTAACCCAAGTAACGATGGTGGAAGAACTGGTGGACGTGGAGGTAGAGGAGGTGGTCACGGAGTTGAAAACAATGATAATAACGACGGTGGAAATACTGATTTTGAAGCCATCATCGCCCGACAACTTGAAAACTTTCTCCCCACTATTGTCACTCAAGTTGGCGATCATATGAATAATTTGGCAAACCACGAAAGCGGAATTAACAACACCAATGGTATAGGCCAGAATGGTAATGGCAACAACAACATTAGGACTGGATGTACGTATAAGGAATTTACGTCATGTAAGCCAATTGATTTCGATGGAGTAGGAGGCGCGTTGGTGTATACTCGATGGGTTGAAAAGATGGAGTCGGTGATCGACATTAGTAACTGTGCAGCACATCAAATGGTGAAGTATTCCATGTGCTTACTATCAGGAAAGGCATTGACATGGTGGAATACGCAGATTCAAGCTAGGGGTAGAGCGGCAGCTGTAGGTATGACATGGGATGATTTTAAGGCATTACTGAAGGAGGAATACTGCCCGGACAACGAGATGCAAAAGCTGGAGGATGAACTCTATCATCTCTCTATGATAGGGGCTGGTCATGCAGCCTATACAGATCGATTCCATGAATTAGCCAGACTAGTTCCACACCTAGTTACCCCTGAGTCCAAGAGGATCGAGAGGTACATATATGGCCTTGTCCCAGAAATTCGTGGGATTGTGAAAACAACTGAGCCTGCTACAATTCAGAGTGCAATATTGAGAGCAGGGACTCTGACAGATGAGATGGTTAGAAATGGAAGCTTGAGGGACAGTGATAAAAGGAAGGGAACAAGCGAGTCGAACAAGCAGACTGACAACAAAAGGGCAAGGACTTTTGCGGCGACTAATTCGGGTCAGAGAGAGTATTTAGGCCAGCATCCTAAATGTACGAAATGTAACTTTCATCACCAAAAGACTGTGCCCTGCCGTATGTGTGCTAATTGCAGACAGTCTGGTCATTATGCAAACCAGTGTACGAACCAAAAGACATGCTATGAGTGTAACAGCCCGGATCACTTTCGGAACACCTGTCCTAAGTTGAAAAGGAATCTTAACCAAGGGGGCAATCGTCCAAACTTAGCAGCAGCAATTGAAGGGCCACGAGATGAGGCCAATGAGATTCCACCCGCACTTGGCAGAGCTTACTTCCTAGGAAATCCTATCACCCAACATGTCCGCGGTAGCACATCGGGTACATTCTCTTGAACAACAATCGTATTTTAGTAGCACTTAAGTCTTAATACAGGACCTATACACAACATTGACTAATCTGAGACCTAGCAGCATTAACCTTAGTCATACTAACATTAGAAATTTGATTAGTGTAAGCAATTCCAAAGTCGAGCAAATCTTTCAAAAGATCTTTTTCAAGGATGTTGAATCCAGACTTTGATTTTTAGCTTGGTTCTAGTGACTGTTCTTGTTTGATTGGGTTGCGAAAATCGAGCTAAAAGTTAAAGTCATCACTCAAACCGATTTAGCTTAATCTCATGACTGTTCTTGTTTGATTGGGTTGTGGGCTTAAGTGAAAATCGGTTACCTAAATGATTAACCTAAAAGAGGTCTTTTGAGGACTATGCTCGGGATTGGGAAGGTTTGCCTCATCAAGTCTGACCACGAGAACATACCTAGTTGGATAGGAAACCCACATACATAAGCTTTGACACATTTAACTGATTAACATTAACTGAACTTCGGGACGAAGTTCCTATTAGAGGGGAAGACTGTCACAACTCATCATTTCAGGTCATTTCAGGTCATTTCAGGTCATTTCCCGAACTTTGGAAAAACACTATTCATAAATCACTATTCATCAAAACACTATTCATCGTTTTACTATTCATCATTTTCGAGGTCATTTTGATTTTCTGAGAAACTTTTGGGAAATTTACTATTCACTAAACACTATTCATTTCCGGAAAAGTTTTCATCATTCACTTGCATTACTCATTTCATCGTAAATTTAGTTTACGGGTATTCAAATTCGCGTAACCGGATTGGTTTAGGTGCGAATTCATTTCATTAGTGTTAAGTACACTGCATACGGACTGGGGATAGTCTGCATATCATCATAACAGCATTTTCATATTATACCACTCTCAGGATTTTCAAATTACTATATTCAGTACATTTAACGTTTTTACGTATAAGTATTTATAGTAAACGTTAACACCCGGTTTATACACGACGAATATATCTAAATATTCCCACAATGGTCCCGACATATTTTTATATCCATTTTAACATCATAAAACTTATAACATTCAGTTACCCAGTATTTTGGAAATTTATTTTATTTATAACGTACGCGTATGAATATAACGGCGGTTTTCGTGAAAACTAAACAATAATCACCCGATCACTCAGTAATTGTACCCAACATATTTTTAATATGTTTTTAACATTATTATGACTATATTTTGTCCCGGTTAACTTCGTGAACAATTATTTCTATTAAAACCGTTACCCGATTTTAACGAATAACACGGAATAACACTTAACGCTACACTAGATTTCTAATTAAATCACAAGTACCCCAACCCCCCCCTTGGCTCACCATAACCGGCCCATGAGACACCCCTTTAACCTTATGCCTTAAATTTCTAAGTATAATACTATTAAACCTTAAAAACCTTACATTAACCAAAAATCAAGAATCATAATATACACTTTTAGAAAGATCAAAACTCTTCTCATCTTTTTCTCCTTGTTCTTCCCAAAACCCACGACCAAAAACCAAAACACACCTTGATCCATTATTTTTGATAAAGTAAAACACAAAACTTGTTCATTTTACATGCCTAAACAAGAATCAATCAACAAAAACACAAGAACATCAAGCATAATCATCATATAATCATCTCATTTTATCAAGTAAGTTTTCAACTTTATTTTTTCATGGATCATCTTATTTTTACTTGTATTACATGATTTCCATGCTAAAAACCATGTACAACTAGCTATACCACCACTTATTTTGTCAAAAATGAAACATACAAACCCTAACTTTTTAGTTATGAATCCCCTTGCTCTAATAACTTGGTTAGGAGTCCATGGCACCCTAAGAAGGTGTATGGTAGGATTAGATTAGCCATGTGGTGATTACAAGAGGTTTGGTGATGGTAGAAATTGATTTTTAACCTTGGAAACATGATTTGGAACCTATTTTAGACATGCTGTCCCGTTTTGTAAAAATCTGGAAAATCAGTAAACACCAAGGAAACTTTGGCAAAATTTTTAGAAAATACTTTCAAAAACGAATCCGTAGGCGAAAGAACGGATTAAAAAGAGCTTATAACGAAGAAGTTATGATTTTTGCAAGATTGTTGACGAAAAGTATTTTTCTGAAAATAGTTGCTGTTGGACGTTTTTCATGGTACAAAAAGAGGCTTTAGACTTAACCCGGAGGAGCCGAGCTTTCCAAAATATATTACTACATACTATTACTTCGAGGTGAGTCATAGCCCCTACTCTTTTAATTGTTTTATCAACTCTTTGGGGGAGATACATGCTACTACTTGCTTACTTGTACAGATTCACATAACATTTATACTTGGGAAACATTATACATGATATCAGTATACTTGATTACATTACACTTGATGTCATACATACGCGACTGTGTTATACTAAACTGTGATGGATACATACATACATACTTCCAATGGCCCCAGATTTAGTTCTGGGCACTACCATGGAAACATATATACTTCTTATGGCCCCAGATTAAGGTTCTGGGCACAACCATGGAAGTATACATACTTAGGTGAGGTCTTCGGAGATGAAGTGTAGACTCACTACTAATTGCTAAACTGTTGTTATGAACTTATACATATCTTACTCATACTATACATTGTAGCAGTGGGTTGTGAACACACAGGTTACAAGTCTCTTATGACGGGACTTGCAACTGAGTGGATTTACGATGCCTTTGCTGTGTGAACATTCTTTATAAGCTTTTTCAACTGCATTAAGACAAACTCTATGAACTCACCAACCTTTGTGTTGACACTTTTAAGCATGTTTATCTCAGGTTAGAAAGGCGATAGCAGGTGTGTGGAGCTGAGAGTCTTAGGGCATGCTTTTGGAGACTTTCACTTTTATCGTTTACCATTCGATACACTTTAAAAACTTATGTATCATTCTACTTTGGGATCTTTGTTTTGTAAACTATGACTTTTATCTATTCGAATGGTAACTTTTCAAAAACGTCTCATTTAGAGTTCGTTTTCTATATCTTATACTTTGTGCCCTGAAGTGGCATCCCTATGACACAGTCTTCCGCTGCGGTATTTTGGGGGTGTTACACCTGGTTTATGGATCTATTTTCTAAAACTCTGATATTTAATTTTGGACCTATGTTTATTACTTTTGGGCCTGACTCTGAATGAATTTGGGATAAATGTAAACTTTAAAACCCCGTTTGGTTGTGTTTTTCTTATGTTTACTTTATCTCGTTCTTTTATGTCTTGTGTTGGATACCAATCCCCGTAGCACCCCGAAAGCTTGTTGAGTCTTCCGCTGTACCAAATTTTGGGGGTGTTACACAAACTCTCTTTTCTTCCATGTTCAATTGATGATAAGTTATCCTTTAATCATTCAATATGTCTATGTGTTGTTTGATTATATCGTATGCTTTTCTTTTCTTTAACATGTTAGCTTAAGTTTATTTGTGTTTGTTTAGATCTAATGAAACCTGGTTATTGATAATTGGTTGTTGGTTTCTCATTGATTGTTGTGGTTGACTGATTTTACCATTAGGCTTAAGAAAACTTGCTAATCTCCTATATGGTAACTTGCTTGAGCGTCTTAAGAAATGTAATCAGATGTGCTATGGTTTTATTGGTTGTATTTAATGCATAAGTAACTGTTAATGAGGCCATGATAGGATACTAAATATGTCATCATAGTCAGAGATAGAAGCTTATAGAGTTGGGGAAGATCGTACACGGCCCCACGAATGGTATTAAGGAATGCAACCCTTCACCTATGCAATTGTGACAAACCAATTAATCAATAAAAGATAACTAAGGAGTAGTGAAATCTAAGTGAACACGTTTTTCCTATTATTAGAAGTTCTCACGTATTTTATTTTCTGTTTATTTTATTTTATTTGTTAAGTAGTTATTTAGGTTAGTTGACTAGCAACTAATTCCGCCCACTCTTTCAAAAATCGAGATTTTTACTTGCTTTCCATAAAATATAATAATACAAAAAGAATCATCTCTCACCTCTAGACCTAGTTAGATTAATTTCAATCCTAACGAACACTATTCCCTGTGGAGAACGATCAATCCCCCGGTACTTGCCACTTCACTATACTACATCGGTCAGGTACACTGCCTGGTGGGGATTGTAAGCTTCTCAAGATCCCTTAAGAGGTAAAACTTTTGTGTAGACCACAATCCAGCACATCAAAGTTTTTGGCGCTGCTGCCAGGGAATAGTTATTGTGTAGGTTGATTTTATTTTGATTAGGTCTACTCATTAGATTCATTTTTAGTGAGATTTTTATTTTTTTATTTTTTTATTAGCTTTCTTTAGTCTATCTTTTCCTTGTGTCTTTATTTGTAAAAACCTTTCCATTGACTCTTCCATTCACCATTATGGAGAACGCGAATCCACCATACTACCGACCATGAAACCCATTTACTCCTAATGACATCTTGATGTTCAAACAATATCAAGATGAACCTATCTATGATGCGTGGACTCGTTTTAAAATTTTACTCCAAATAGTCCCTCATCATAGTTTCAATTTGTGGTCCCTAACTCAAATCTTTTACTTTCGTACCGACTGATATGACTAAAGGTACATTTACGACTTTGCCGATGGGGACCTTGAGAAATTTAATGCTGAAGAAGCATGGGAAGCCATAGAGGATTATGCCCAATATTATTATAGAGTAGACAACCCGACAAACAACATTACGAATTAATTAATAACAAGTTTGAAGGAGTAAACAGGAAGTTTGTCTGGGGATGACTATTTTGGGATAACTAAGTGGATGTCATGTAACACCATAGTACAAAATAAACACATAGGTAATCTAGATACAATGGAGGATGAGGTGGATAATCCAAGCCCACAAAGTACCCCACAAGTCCTACCATCATTTGAGGCACACACACCGCCCATCACTTACCCGGATGAAGTAGAAGAAACTTTAGGAATTCCGATGGAGGTAGAACCCTTGGACCAAGCACCACTTGAGGATATTGGTTTAAATACTTGTAGTGATAACCTTACTCTTAGTTCTAGGGAATTTCCTAGTGTTGATGAACCGGAACCTCAATCTTTACATAACTTTCTACCCTTAGGTTTACATCTAGGAGACAAAAGAGAAACTGACCCACCCATCGACCAATATTATCCGGGTAGTTTTAGGATGAAGGAAGCCATTCAGTACCCCCTTCACCTCATGTGGCATATTTCCACCCTAAGGGTGTGTATCGCTACTTTCACCCGCACTTAATCCTAAGTGTAGGGAAAACCTCCCCTATTTCGTTAAATAAGGGTAGAGTCAGGCTCGTGACTCGAACAAAAATAAGCGCTTATTGGGAGGCAACCCATGTTTTTAATTGTTTGATGTTTTTACTTTATTTGTTTGTTTGTGTCATATATGCTTAATCATAATTGTTAAATTTTCTGTTTCCAATAATTTGTGAAAATGCTTTATTTTGTTTTTAACCTCGTCTTGATTACATATAAGGTATTTTGCAAAAGATAAGTGTAAGGGAAATCTAAATTTGTTTTTAAGAACGGATTGAAGATGAACGATAACAATGAGATATAAACATACATATTAGTATTTGTTTGAGTCAAATGCTTGTATCGAGTCATAATGAGTGTTTTGTAGGATTCCAGGAATTAGAACATAGGTTTTTCTTGAAATTTCCTGGAAACAAAATAAAAGAATTCTATCAGCTAATTAACAGGTTATATTGGACAAGAAGATGTACATGGATAATCAAGCTTTTGGCGCTACTTTAATCTTGGAATTTTCGCATTTTCTTGGAGGAGGATTTAACGATGTTAGTACATCATCCACAACAAATGAATCAGGGGAGTATTTGTTTCATTCTTTCATTTTCTTTACTTTTACATTTTTCAATTTAACATTGGGGACAATGTTCAGCTTAAGTGTAAGGGGGGGGGGTAAATGAAGATTCCTTAGAGATTACAATTGCACTTGATTTTTGTCTTGTCTAATAGTAGATGTGTAATAAAACTAAGAGAAACACTTGTTAGGGTAATTTTAGAACCAATTTAAATATTTTTGCGACAAGTAGGAGTGAAACTTTAGTCTTAATAAGCGTCTCATGGATAGAAGTTATATAACTAGGACAAAAAATTCGTACCACTCAAAAATTTTCACCCCAAATATGTGAGGTTCGCCCCTAGATTTGTTAGGAATAGCCTTAGTGCTTATGAGTGTACCGGTAGCATTTAGATTCTAGAACTTGCGTTAGTGATTCATTCCGAGACCACATGTGAGACTACATTCGTGTAGTTGGAATTACTACATGATACGAGGCATTAGGATAACCCATGTTTTTAAGCCCGTTTCTTTTTATAATTACATTGACTTCATTGGTCAAGTAATTTTTCCACACCTTTGCGATGTACTCATTTTTAGTACACGATACCCCTAGTACACCCCTCAGAGCCTATCTTTTTTGTTTTTAACTTTAAGCATTTTACTTAACGGAAGAATTTGTTTACAATCCACCCCCAAATGTACACCCAAATCGCCTTAGCCTTCCTTGTATGAACTCATCTTTAGTGCATTATTGTTACAATATTTGTTTTAACCCTTTGTTAATTGTCTAATTGATTACATGGTTGCAAAGTCGAGTCATATCTTGTACATATTGTTTTTGGACAATTAGGACTCATGGGTAAAGTACTATTGTTATGGAGTAATGGGGAAGAACGTCAACTATTACCCCCATATGTGCACAAATGTTTTAAAGTACTCCAAGTTTTTTGATTTTCTTAATTCGAGTTATTAGATTAGTTACATGTAAAGTATGTAAAAGTTCAAGTGTAAGGGGAGAGTCGAGCCCCCTTGATGTATTATTTTGGATGGTAGGGCAAGAGTGTATGAAAAAAATCAAAAAAATCAAGAAAAATGAAAAAAAAAAATAGAAAAGAAAAAGGTAAAAAACATACGAACTACCATCCCGTTTCCTTTTATGTTTATTTAAGTTTATGTTATTTTGTGATTAGCCTAAGTTGAGTCGAGTCTTGGCTTAGCAACGCCGCATTGTACATGTAATTAACCAAGACAATTGACTTGCCACCAGTAAAATATCCCTTTATCCAACACACCGTGTTTTTCATATCCCTACACCTTACGTTATAACCCTTTAAAAAGATCTCTTTGATAATTTTCCTAGGTGCTTACGCCAAGTGGTGGAGCTTTTCGATCCTTTCCCAAGCCTATGGTAATTTTTTTGCTATGACAGGTAGTGAGTTATATTTTTCCATTTCCAATAGTTATATTTTGGTTTATAACACCCGAGAGATGAGAGTATCTAAACACTATTTATGAGGTGCTAGTGTATAATTTCCGTGCTTATTTTGGTTATGGTGGAACGATCATTTGTTGTAATTACTTTTATATTAATGTTAAATGACCCCTAGCTTGTATTTTGATTAGAATAAAAGCTCATTTGCTTGAGGACAAGCAAATCCCAAGTGTAAGGGTATTTGATAAGGAGAAATTTGTTACGCTTTTAAGGGGTCATTAAAGCCCTAAGTCATGATAATGTGATCGATTACTACCCTAAATCGTTTCTTTTGTCAATTTAGGTACTTTTGAGGAGAATTCTGGAAAAGGAAGCATTTTGGATGTTTTTGGAGCAAAAAGTGAAGAAAACGACAAAGTCAAGAATCCATGCTGGAATTTGCACCTGACGGCATCATGATGTTCAAGGGGACGGCGTTAGCTTATGTGACAGGAGGTGGATATTACATTTACACTTGACGCGCCAGAAGACAATTTGAGGTTTAATACGTAACGGCGTCATGTTCTACCAGGAGTAGGCCGTCACGTGTCACTAAAGCGTGATGGCCCAGAAGAAATAAAGAGAGATGGCGTCAAGAAGTTGGATTGGATGACAAGAAACCCTAGCCGCGGCGAGATGACGGCGTCAGCCATCAAAAGGTGACGCCGTCACACATCAAAAGGTGACGCCGTCACCCATGTAAATCTATATATAGTTTTTGATTTTTCATTCAATGAGAGGACTTTTGGTAGGGAAGTTTAGGGTACGAACCCTAGTCGATTTTTGCAGCTATTTTAGGGTTTCAAACTCTCTTTTCTTCCATGTTCAATTGAAGATAAGTTATCCTTTAATCATTCAATATGTCTATGTGTTGTTTGATTATATCGTATGCTTTTCTTTTCTTTAACATGTTAGCTTAAGTTTATTTGTGTTTGCTTAGATCTAATGAAACATGGTTACTGATTATTGGTTGTTGGTTTGTCATTGATTATTGTGGGTGATTGATTTTAGAATTAAGCTTAAGAAAACTGGCTAATCTCCTATACAGTAACTTGCTTGAACGTCTTAAGAAACGTAATTAGATGTGTACTACGGTTTTATTAGTTGTATTTAATGCATAAGTAACTGTTAATGAGGCCATGATAGGATACTAAACGTGTCTTCATAGAAAGAGATAGAAGCTTATAGAGTTGGGGAAGATCGTACACGGCCCCATGAATGGTATTAAGGAATGCAACCCTTCACCTATGCAATTGTGACAAACCAATTAATCAATAAAAGATAACTAGGGAGTAGTGAAGTCTAAGTGAACACGTTTTTCCCATTATTAGAAGTTCTCACATATTTTATTTTTTGTCTATTTTATTTTATTTTATTTGTTAAGTAGTTATTTAGGTTAGTTGACTAGCAACTAATTCCGCCCACTCTTTCAAAAATCGAGATTTTTACTTGCTTTCCATAAAATATAAAAATACAAAAAGAATCATCGCTCACCTCTAGACCTAGTTAGATTAATTTCAATCCTAACGAACACTATTCCGTCTAGAGAACGATCAATCCCCCGATACTTGCCACTTCACTATACTACATCGGTCAGGTACACTGCCTGATGGGGATTGTAAGCTTTTCAAGATACCTTGAGAGGTAAATTTTTTTGTGTAGACCATAATCCAGCACATCATAGACCAACATGAGAGGTTGAATTTGTTATGTCCTCTGTTGGTCTAAAATTGATTTCAATTATATTTTCTAGCAAAAAGTTCTAAAAACACATAAGTATATAAAAGCTTAAAGGGACAAGAAATTTATAAAACTAAAGAGGTTAATTTTCAATATTTTATAGTTTCATTTATCAATAAAACTTACAATCAAATCTAAAAGGTTATAAGAATGTCATGCAATAAATCTAAGTATAAAATTTTCAGTTTTCTTAATTTCTAATAATAAATTTATAAATTTTACATATAGTGTCTAGAATTTATACTTTTTTATGAGAAAATACTTTTGTGATGGTTATTATTATTGTTGTTGTTGTTGTTGTTGTTGTTTATTATTATTATTATTATTATTATTATTATTATTATTATTATCATTATCATTATCATTATCAGTAACTCAAAAACTTTACAAAAAATAAGATTTAGAATCTTGAATGTATAAAAGAAGATGTATTTCATACGATATTGAAAACACATTCTTAATTCGATTTTTCTTTTCTATTGAAGTGAACCGCGACTGTTCCTAACTCGTTAGAGCACAAATTTTAAACATTTGTTTTAAAACAACACATCAAGCCAAACCTAATTACTTATTGTGTAAAAACGCGTCATTTTCTAATATAGTAAATTACTAAATAATCCTTTAAACGCTTATATATTGAAAAAATACCGTGAGCCTAATTGTAACCCTATTAATTTTTTGCGCAGCCGCTACGCCTCCACCTCCCATTACCCTTAACTTCCCACCGCTTTCCCCTTCAACAATTGCATCCATATTTTGTCAATCATCAAACATACCAGGTATGATGTAATCATAACGATAGATCTTACATATATAATCTAATTGTATTTTATATCTCTACTTTTATTTATTTACATATGAAGTTTGAGTAATATGAATTTGAAATAATTTTGATATGAACTTAATCTAAGCGATCATCATTCACATGGAATTGGTCAAACTTGACCAAAAATGGTTTGTATTTTTACAATCTATCCAGTAAAATTGTTTTTATGACAACTTATTCATCTATTTCTCAAACAACTTTGAGGACTTAATTATTTCATTGATTTCCCATGTTGGTTACAAAAGATTCTAAAATTACACTTGAATTTGATCTCATATTTTAAGATCTTTATGAGTGTTAATCGCTTTTTACTTTTTATAGTAAATGGTTCATTCAAAAAATTGGTTCTTAAATTATCGATGGCTTTTTCGTTATAAACAGACTAGCTAGTTAAAATTTGATTACTTTGAAAATTTTAAAAATAATGATCTAACCGTGTATATCTCTTTATTTGTTATTAAGTATGCTGCTTTTAATGCTAAAGTTGTTAGGTGAAAGATAAATACGCCTTATCACGTTTGTAGGTTTAGTTTCTATTAGATTTTTAGAGTTTTAAATGTAGTTGCATTATAAATTGTAGATCAATAAAGCATAATGTTTGGAGTTATATAATTCAACTTGGTATCAGAGCGGGTGTGATCCTCATAATTATTTGGCCATCATGATCCGTTGTATGTATGCCACCTCGCCAAAGCATAATATTATGATATCTTTTTACATATTATTAAGTATGCTACTTTTAATGCTAAAGTTATTAGCTGACAGATAAATATACCTTATATCTTTTGTAGGTTTAGTGTTTATTATATTTTTAGAGTTTCAAATGTAGTTTTATTATAAATTGTAGATCAATAAAGCATAATATCAGGAATAATATCATTCAACATGGTATCAAAGCGGGTGTGATTCTCATACCTTGTCGGCTGTCACAAGTCATTGTCTATACGTCACCCGCCCAACCTTCCTTCTCAAAACCTATTCATCGTTCGTCATGAGTTGTCGCTATCATCTAACATAATTTATGAATTTTTTTGCCAAAACCGTTCGGGTTAACAGCCCGGTCAGCGTAAATATCTTAGTATGTGAATTCTCCACATAACCCAACAAAAAAAAATGTCGTCGGACATCACACTACCGGGTTTTAGTAACGAGCAGAAGTAAAAATCAGGAATTTGCAACTACACTAATGCCTAAGGGGCATTTCTCGCAAAAACCCTAAACGTTAGGCACATAGTTCGCAAATTTTCAAACTAGTGACATTTCTCGCAAAAATAGCAAACATTAAGGATATAATTTACAATTTACTCTAATATTTATTTGTCTCGATGACCCAAGACATTGGAACACGTACTGCGCATATATTTAGTAGGATTGCATTTTCTATAGCTAGAGGAGTGGGAGCCCAGTTGGTATCTCGGCTTTCCACTAACTTCTTATAAATCTTTTGGGTTTCTAATAAAGTGATGTTAATAATAATAATAATAATAATAATAATAATAATAATAATAATAATAATAATAATATAAACCAAATTTTATTATTAAACATAATAATTTTATATAAAGTTAGATGTGCTGTATTCCCACTTCTTTCTGAATACAAAAACTAACTCTATGAAAGATAAAAACATCACTCTTAGTATTATTTGAGTGGTCAATGGCAATAGACTTAATACGTGAAAGTCGTGTCCAAAGCCTCTGTATCAAATTCCCCAAAAGTAAAAAAAGCAAATGGCATGACCGTGTATCCGTTGTCCTCACATTTGGACGCATACTTTCTCTTTTTCTTCTCCACAACATTGTGCAAGGCTACCACAGGAGCCCATGAAGTCGCCCCAATCCGAGCAAATGGAGATATATTTGTCATATCCAAGCATGCATTTTTACCTTACCAATTAAATAATAACAAGTCTGCAGGCCATAACTCCTTCCCATCCTCCGAAAGGAACCCCATTGGAGCCTCCTTACGCACCATGATCCCAACTTTGGAAGGATTATGCCTGAACTTCACACCCACTTCACTAGAGCAGTGGACCACATGATCTCCCCCCATTGGTCCATACGATCCACATTGCGACTCGGGCAAAGGCTACCTTCAGAGAACATGGGTATAGTGAGCCTATAACACAACACATATCGGAATTGGCGATAGTTCATCCTTTGTCTCTGAAGATAAATATGGACACTTATTTTTCATGCTAGCTTGTTTACAATTGCAACATAATTCAAGGACACTTATTTTTCTGAAGATAAAAAAATTAACTCTATAATGGTGATGCTGATCCGATGCAATTGTTTTGCTATTTTAGGTGAAACCAGTCATTTCAAAATCAATGGTTTCTGCTTTAAATAATATCAGCTGTGTTCAGAAAGTGATGGACATCATACCAGAGTGTCCACCTTCAGATTCAGCCAACCTTCTCCTACAATATGACAATGAACCACAAAGAAAAATCAGACGAACACTAAATGTGTCAGTGTACCATGATCAGACTTTTACTGATGAATGGGACCTCGATTTTCTAGAAACAATGATGAACATGAAGCCAAGCGTTGGGGTAATTTATGTGTTATAACTAAGTTGCATGTTTTCTCTATAATTACTTAAATCATTTAATCATCCTTTGTTACCTTTCTTTATGCTGTTACTTGAACAGAACAAGGGGTTCATACTCGATGAGATAAGAAAGACTGACTTTGAGCTTATGGAAACGTCCCTTGTTGTTGTATTGGACACTGCTGCTGATTATATGAAAATTCTTGGAGGTCAAGGAGGAACCATTGTAAAGTGCTTGTACACCAATGTGTGTTTCCCTGATTTATGCGGGCCTCAAAAGGTTAAATTTTGAAAAATTTAAATATCGTCTACTAGTAGATAAACTGCCAATAGCAACAACCTGAATACATTGCTAATAATAACTTTTTGTTGAAGCTAAAATTGATAAATATAGGCCAACGTATATCTTTTATGGTATACTAGACGATTACCCGTACATAGCAACGAAAACTCATCATTTATGCCATTTTTGCTAAAGAAAACTCATTGTTTGCTTGTTTATACAGATCCCTGACTTTGTGGTAGAGTTACTTGTTCCGGTGGATTATCCTAATTCATCGCCTAAAATCTTTAACTCAGGCCGCAATGTCTTGAGGTAAGTGATAATATGATCTTCAAAAACAACGATTAATTCGGGGCATAATAATTAAGTTTTTCACTAAACTGATGGCAGTCAACCATGGAAGAAGTTGTACGAGGACATCTTGACTAGATTTGATCTTTCACTGCATGAGATTCCTGGACATATTTCTCTTGGAGATATGGCAAGAGAGTGGGATGCCAGTGCTCGTTCTGCAATCACCAAATTTGTGGAAGGAAAAGGCAGAAATAGCTTTAGTTCGAGGTATGGAAGGTGGGAGAGTTACATGAGAGCTGCATATGAACGATCACAAGTGCCACTCAAGTCATCTCAGTCTGTTGGTCCCTCTTCAAGAAGACCAACACAACCAGAAACAAGAACTGCTCCTCAACAGTCCCCACTTTCTGTTTCATCTCCTAGATTGGATGCAAATAGTGTGTTGTCGATACAGCCACTCGAAAGTTCAAAATTTTTAAGCTCTTCTTTATCAACTCAATCTAATCATGGGAAACAGAAAGCTTCTCCTCTATCTTCAGCGCCATCAGTAGAAACTCAAAAGCTTAAAACACCCATCCAAGAAACGCCAAACTCAAAAGAACCGATTCTTCGTTGGGTGGATGTGGTATGTTTGTTTTGATCTTTTGTGTTCATGCTAGCTTGTTTACTTTTGCAACATGATTTAAGAACACTTATTTTTCTGAAGATAAAAAATTAACTCTCTATCATGGTGTATGCTGATCCGTTGCAATTATTTTGCTATTTCAGGTCAAATCAGTCTCTTCAAAATCAATGGTTTCTGCTTTAAATGATATCAACTGTGTTCAGAAAGTGATGGACATCATACCAGAGTGTCCACCTTCAGATTCAGCCAACCTTCTCCTACAATATGAAAACGAAACACAAAGAAAAATCAGACGAACACTAAATGTACTGTCAGTGTACCATGATCAGATTTTTTCTGATGAATGGGACCTCGATTTTCTAGAAGCAATGATGAACATGAAGCCGAGCGTTGGGGTAATTTATGTGTTATAACTAAGTTGCATGTTTTCTCTATCATTACTTAAATCATTTAATCATCCTTTGTTACCTTTCTTTATGCTGTTACTTGAACAGAACAAGGGGTTCATACTCGATGAGATAAGAAAGACTGACTTTGAGCTTATGGAGACGTCCCTTGTTGTTGTATTGGACACTGCTGGTGACTATATGAAAATTCTTGGAGGTCAAGGAGGAACCATTGTAAAGTGCTTGTACACCAATGTGTGTTTCCCTGATTTATGCGGTCCTCAAAAGGTTAACTTTTAAAAATTTTAAATATCGTCTACTAGTAGATAAACCACTAATAGCAACAACCAAAATACATTGCTAATAATTACTTTTTATTGAAGCTAAAATTGATAAATCTAGGCCAATGTAAATGGTATATATTACAAAATGTGCAGTTTTGTTATATAGTTATAATATTTTGATACCCCCATAAAAAATTTTCCTTATAAACTTCAAACACTTGCTTAATACCGGTTGGACCAACGGCGGATGATACAAAAAAATAAGTAAATAAATTAAAGACTTATGTAAGGATATTCTTTAATCTGCATTTTCTGTAAGTTTATGCCATTTTTACTAAAGAAAACTCATCGTTTATGCCATTTTTGCTTAAGAAAACTCATTGTTTGCTTGTTTATACAGATCCCTGACTTTGTGGTAGAGTTACTTGTTCCGGTAGATTATCCTAATTCAGCACCTAAAATCTTTAATTCGGGCTGCAATGTCTTGAGGTAAGTGATAATATGATCTTCAAAAACAAAGATTAATTCGAGGCATAATAATTAAGTTTTGCATTATATCTGGTGGCAGTCAACCATGGAAGAAGTTGTACAAGGACATCTTGACTAGATTTGAGCTTTCACTGCATGAGATTCCTGGGCAAATTTCTCTTGGGGATATGGCAAGAGAGTGGGACGCGAGTGCTCGTTCTGTAATCACTAAATTTGTGGAAGGAAATGGCGGAAATAGCTTTAGTTCAAGGTATGGAAGCAGGTAGAGTTGCATGATGATTGATGACTTCTGGTTACTGTAACTAATCATGATCAAACAAATTAAGCTAGCTTGTACATCTTGTACGTGTAACCTTCTGTTGTTTAGTCTTGAGGAACGATGGCTTGTATAACATTAAAAGGCGAAGTTCATCATTAATTTGTTTAAGGAATTGAACCTCAGTTATATAACTCTCTTGTTTTTGTCATCTGATTATCTCTATGCATCACATACACAAACTTGAGTGGTATACAGTCTAGTAGTCTATTCCTTAAAAAGAGCATCGCAATCACTCTTCACACATGCTGAATTGGTCACTGGATATCGCTATATGCAAGTATTTAGAAATCATTCAAATTATCTCTCGTTTTCTTTCAACATATGTTGTTGCTGGTGCAAACTTGGACATTGGATGTGTCATCGTCAATTTTGAGTTTTGACTATACATTTGATGGTATCAAATGACAGTCATTCAGGGAACATAAGTTCACGAGAAAGAAGCAAATAGCTAGACCAATCTCAGTTCTCAATATGAATACTATTTTGTTGTATATTGTTATTAAAAGAAGAGGTATATTCCAACTAAAGCTTTAATTTCTGAATATGATTGTCATAGCACACGTTGTTGTTGTTTTTTTTTTTTTTTTTTTTTTTTTTTTTTTGTCAATATTGAGTTTACGTGCAACTTCTAGAACCGAAATTCTCTGGATCATAAGTTACTAAATAAAACTTGTAGAGACAATAATAAAAAAAGAAGAAGCATACTGCTGAGAGTATGTAGATTGTAGTTATATTACAAACAGTGACATGTAAAAGTAAATTTAGAGTTACCAGCCCATAGACGGTCACATCAATCGACCGGTTTTGCAACAAACATGAGATTAGTAAACTATTATCATAACCAAAGGGACAAATGGACATGATTTGAATCATGACATCCGCCTTTATGCCGCATGTCGTTAGCAACATTTAGTATTTGGCATGTGTACTTAGTTAATAATGGGCTTACCCTCTTATTTATACTCCTATAGTCCTATTGTATTTATTATGAAAACGAATGATATATGTTGATCACATCGTTTTAAGTGCATGTTCTGCATCACTTTTACAGCGGATTATTTCTTCACTTCATCAAGAGTTTTCTATAACTGACTTTGGCCCTTTGAATTACTTTTTGGGCATTTCCATTTCGTTTGGTACTACAAGCTTGTTTTTTTATTCGCAAAAAAGTGTGCTTTGGAGATTTTAGAGCGAGCGGGTATGACAAACTATCATCCCTGTCGCACACAGGTCGATACAGAGACCGAATCGGGTATAGATGGTATCATGGTTTCTGATCCCACACTCCCACTCTTTATAGGAGCCTTGTGGGTGCACTTAGTACTTCACATTCGTGCAACCAGACTTGTCCTTTGCGGTTCATAAAATATGTTTGTTTATGCATGATCCTTAGGAGCCTCACCTTGCGACCATTAAGTGGATTTTGCATTATGTTCGAGGTACTCTTATTAAGAACTCAAGTTGTATTCAACATCATTTATCATGTGTCCTACTATTCGAAGATCCACTTTTGGGTATTGTGTATTTCTTGGCAACAACTTTTTATCTTGGTCGTCTGAGCTACATGTTACTCTCTCCCTCTCCAGTGCTTGTATCACAATGTCGCTAATGTTGTTGTTGAGACTGCTTAGTTACGGAATTTTGCTACACAAGATTCACTTGCCTTTACAGACCGCTAACGTGGTTTATTGGGATAATGTTAGTGTATCGCTCTTCTAATCCCGTGCAACATCAACGCACGAAGCACATTGATATTGATATTCATTTTGTTGAGGATCAAATGGCAACAGGTCCTGTACGAGTTCAACATTTGCCTTCTCGTTATGAGTTTGCGGATATCTTAGCCAAAGGTCTCCTGTATGCATTGTTTGATGATTTTCGCTCCATGTACTTAGTAAATGGCCCATGTACTTGGTTAATATTGGGCTCAACCCATTTATCTATTGTCTCATGTATTTATACACTTGTATTTATTATGAAATACATAAATAATATAATTCTATAGTTTACAACATATGCAAAGCAATATCAAAATATATAATGCATTTTTTTTATAATTGCATTAACTTTAAATAAAAAAGACATCTACTAGATAGTTTTGTGACTTTTATATTACAAGTTACTTCTTGTTATGTTGGTGTAAAGGAAAGAAGGGTTGGATGGATGAGAATCGGAGGTGGGAAAGAAAATGGACTTTTGAGCTTTTTTTATTATTATTATTTTATTCTTTTATTTTTTGAGAAATCAATTCAAAAAAAACATATATGTATTCATGAATTAGAGCACAATTAGATAAATCATTCGGTAACCCAGTTGTGATATAGGTATGTAAAAATTTGTCATTTGGAAAAAAACGGGCGAGATCATCCTATACGATGTTTGTTTGTTTTTGGGTAAATTATTGCGCCATTTATCTAGTATGTGATTAAGCATAAGGATTATCACCTCATCTAGTTGATATTCATCCGACTTGATCTACTATTGGCGGATATGAATAAGCTAAATAGATTAATAATATATTTGCATGTTTAGTTGATTTAGGGTTGCAAACAAGCCAAACTAGTGTCAAGTAACTCGAGCTCGAGATTGAGCTTGACTCGATCGAGTCAAACTCTTATCGAGCCTAAGCCCAAGAAACAAATTCGAAACACATAACAAGCCGAGCTCGAGCATTTAATAGCACGCACTCGAGCTTCTATCAAGCTTTTCGAGCCTTCAAGAACATATATATTTTTAGTATTCTTGTTTAGTTCATTTAGGGTTGCAAACAAGCCAATCTAGTGTCAAGTAACTCGAGCTCGAAATTGAGCTTGACTCGATCGAGTCAAACTCTTATCGAGCCTAAGCCCAAGAAACAAATGCGAAACACATAACAAGCCGAGCTCGAGCTTTTAATAGCACGCACTCGAGCTTTAATTTATCGAGCTTTTCGTGCCTTCAAGAACATATGTATTTTTAGTATTCATATTTATATAGAAAAAGACAATCCACACACATATCGAAGCTATCGGAAAAACAATACAACCATACCGAAAAAAAAAATAGCTCTCCAAAAAGGATTTCTTAACGCTACAAATACAGTTTTTCGGGAAAAAAATTATTCGCCGACAAAATTTTAGCGAAACTAGACACCGAGGCCGCTAGGCGCGGGTACTCGGCTAGTGTGTATATATATATATATATATATATATATATATATATATATATATATATATATATATATATATATATATATATACGTATATATATATATACGTATATATATATATATACGTATATATATATAATACGTATATATATATATATACGTATATATATATATATATATATATATATATATATATATATATATATATATATATATATATATATACGTATATATATACGTATATATATATGTATATGTATATATATATATATACGTATATATATATATACATATATATATATATACGTATATATATATATATATACGTATATATATATATACGTATATATATATATATACGTATATATATATATACGTATATATATATATATACGTATATATATATACGTATATATATATATATATATATACGTATATATACGTATATATATATATATATATATATATATACGTATATATATATATATACGTATATATATATATATATATACGTATATATATATACGTATATATATATATATATACGTATATATATATATATACGTATATATATATATATATATATATATATATACTATATATATATATTATATATACGTATATATATACGTATATATATATATATACGTATATATATACGTATATATACGTATATATATACGTATATATAGATATATATATATATATATATATATATATATATATATATATATATACTATACG
>CM060677.1:150406659-150434090 GCA_030686995.1 Artemisia argyi | reverse complement strand
ATCGCAAAAATGCTATATTGAGGGTCATCCTGGAGTTTGAGGTGGCGAAACAATTGAAACAACGACTTAGAGAACATTATGTAGAGTGCACAGACATATCGGATGATCAGAAACATGTGATCGATACTTTCTTGTATGACGAATATCGTAAGGATGCGGCTATTATTGAATTGCTATGGGCTTGTGTTCATCAGATAGAGGACCAGAGTTCCAACAAGATCCGTTGGAGTTTTGAAGAGAATGTTGAAGCTGCTAGGGTTAAACAACAAAAAAAAAAAAAAAAAAAAAAAAAAAAAAAAAAAAAAAACAACAACAACAACAACAACAACAACAACAACAAAAACAACAACAACAACAATAACAACAACAACAAAATCCACTACCACCACCACAACAACAGCAACAACAACCACAACTACCACCAGGTGCATCAAGTTTAGCTACACCAAGTGTGGTTGTGCAACAACAACAACTGCCTCATCTGGATCAATTCCAGCCAAGTTTTGAGGAAAATGTGGCAGTTGACGATGGTGGTTGGACTTCTGACATGGAGCGGGAGCTAAGTAGGTTGGAGGCTCAAATAGAAGAAGATAGGTTGGCAAGCTTCGACCCTTATGATGATGGATATGATTCTAACAATTCTCAGACTTGGGATCACCCAGACTACCGCTAAAGTGTGATGTCTTAATTGTTTGTAATGTTTTTATGTATTTCTGTCAAGTCTGTTTTTAATAATATATCGTTTGAATGCTTAAATAAAATCCCTTGTGAGCATCATTTGGATGAGATTTTATTTATTCTGTTACGTTTAGATTTTCTTCAAAATTTATAATTACAAAAATCTGTGCGGGTAACCTACCCGTTAAACAAAAGAGTTTTGTTGATACAGATTTTTACAAAAAGGAAGAGGGTAGAGAAATTTCTTGAATTATTAGTTCTCGAGGATAGAAATTAGTTTGGGAAAAAGTGAATGCACATGGCAAGAATAGTGATTTATGGCTACTTCCCTATATATATGCCCTGATTTTCCTCTTTATCGTTCATTCTTTCTTCAAACAAAATTTTAAAATGTCTTACATCTATATGGTTCTCGTAATTGTGTATGTTTTTGTAACTCTCTTCCCAAAGGAAGATCTGGAGTCCTTGGATTGGATCATAGCACTTCTCATGCTAATCATGATTTTAGCCGTTAGTGTGGATGAAATATGGGGGTAAAAGATATTGTTTATAATAGGAGTGTTGTTTTGAATTTTGTATCCTAGCATTAAGCACTAATGTTTCATTGTGTGGTTTTGTCGTACAGAGTATTCGATGCATTATATCCAGTCGTGGTTCTTGCACTCATAGGAGTGGTGGCATTCTTCATCAGCTTGATGGATCAATCGTTTAGTGATGTCAAGGTTTATTTAATGATCTTTGTGATGATAGCATTACCAATGCTAGTCATATCGTTGTGTATCAATATTCGTGGTTTCTAGTGAGATTTAGGGGTTTGTGGTTTCATATGCCTGTTATCTCAGAAATAATTAAACCTATTTATCTATATTTTGTTATTTACATAGAGAAGCGTCCCAAACTATGTAACTAAGGAAATATAAACTTATGGTTCAATGATTTACAATTTCTTGATTAAAATAAAAGGGCATCCCAATCCATTCAAATTAAGACGTTGTAAATCATTTTAAGATTCTGACTTAACATCCATACTAATCGACAAAGCAATTCATGCGCGGATTTTCTGAGAGTACGAAAAGAGTATGGCATACGCATTTATACTGATGAGAGTGAGATAATTAAGGAGGATTGGTATCGTATTCAAAATAGTTGGTAAGCATATATATCAATATATTAGAGTGTTGGTGTAGCATAACTATCTAGAAGTCACATAATCGTCTGGCAGATGGAAAGCACGGAGAGCGTAAGGCTAGAAAATGTTTCATTTTGTGAAAACCGGTTATAGTTCGGATCTAACTTAGACCCGTTTCGCTATAACCAAGGCTCTGAATACCAATATGTAACACCCCCAGTTTTTGAAAACATGCAGCGGAAATTAGATTGGGTGTTACTTCGTAGCGCACAGTTTAGTAGAAAATGATTTGTCATTTTAGTCATTTTAAAGATCTATCATTCGAATATAAACACCAGAGTTATAAAAGAGGTCCTTGTTTGTCCCAAAGTTTATTAAATCAGTTTTCGAATGATAGGAAAATTTATAGCCTTTATAAGTATCCGTGCTCCTCCGTCCCATCCTTGCTCATTATGGACCTGAGATAAACACATGCTAAAAGTGTCAACACAAAGGTTGGTGAGTTCATAGAGTTTATAGTTTCGAATATCGATTTCCAGAATCAAAGAGTTTATGATTCCAAAGAAGTTATAATAACAGTTGATTATCAAATTAAAGTGTGAGTAAATCCATAATATTCATAGCTTAAATCGTTGATTCATCAAAATCAGGAAATGAGTGATTTCCTTATTAATTCAAAAATAGTCCGTTGGTTTGCCCTTTACCGGGTCAACACCAAAATAGTAGTTTGTTTGACCTAATCGGGTCAACACCAAAATAGTAGTTCGTTTGCCAATTATTAATAGTTTTTCCTGCCATATAGTGAGCATAATCTCGTAGTTTAATAAAACAGTGGGCTACAACATCGTACGCCCTTAACATCAGTCATTGTAGTGCTACATTATTACCGTTGTATTACCCTAAGCTCATGACACTCAGCGATAAACAGGCATCAAAATTATCCATAATAATGATGTAAAACAGTGGCCCTTAAGATAGGTATTTACCAGTAACCTATGAAATCAAATAAAGTGCATTTGGTGGCTTTCCTCTAGCGACCAAATGGGGATTGTCAATCCCTAATAGATCTATTCACAATTATTTACGTTCACCCTGCAAGTGATTAAGGCGCATGATCGAGGGACTTTTGGTAATAGGTACTTAGGCAATAGAGATCAAATATAGCATATCGTTGAAAAATCACTTGTAATCATGTCTATAGCAGGTATCTCCTTATGAGATATAAAAATGTGTAAACTAGTAAAGTTTATATGTAATATAGTCCTGTATTTAATTAATGAATACTTGTAAAAGTAAAAACAGTAGTTAAGCATGTATCTCCCCCGAAACGTTTATAAACCATTGTAAAACAAGTAAAAGTAGGGGCTATGACTCACCTGAGAGTTATGATAGGCATAGATAACGTAATGTCAGAGGTAGAATGGAAATGACTTCAAAGATAACCTGAATGATATGGAAGTCCGAGATAAGTTCGACTTATCGAGAATCGTGATTCGAATAGTGTTCGATGACAAAATGACTTTTGTGGCAGAGGTGGCTTGCATGGCAAAACGCTTAATAGTTCAAGAGCAAGTTATATACAATATAACTTGTCTTTATGCATAAGTTTCGTTTATTATTTTATATTCTTCGTCATGAATTTATGTTATGTATTTGTGAATGATAAATTATAGTAATTGCAAGTTTATGCCTGGTTAAGTGAACCGTTGAGTTTTATTATATGAATAATCATTTCTTAACGTGTGTTCAAGTTAACTGATAATAATGTCAAGTTATATAATTTACGTTATAAATTATATATATTCAGAAATATATAGTTATTCGTAATTAACACTTCATTATCGTCAAAAAAAATATAGGTCTCGTTATATGTTTTATAATTAAAGTTATCTAAAAACATTATTTCGTTATAGTCTCACAGTGTAGCTTCCGATATCTTATATTATGATGACGCCATAAAATATTACCTTGTCAATTTATATTTATTATTTCGTTAGGACTCGAGGTGTAAAATATATAAGGTATATTCTTATTAGATTAGTGATAATATTTTAGGACAGATATATATATAGATTATTGTTTACACCAATGTGGTTGCTAAGTAAAATAAGTGTTAACCATATTTTCCATTTAGACGAAGAATGGTAAAAACTATCTACGTTCATTTATAAATGTTTTAGGTGAAAAATGTCACGTATTAAAATTAAGGTGCAGAAATTGTAACAATAACATAATAGTTTAATAATTGTGAAACTTTTTAGAAATGTGACAAGTAGAGTATAGTTGTGGGGTTGAAACTGTTAAAATGTGAAAGTTGTAAAAATCTAACAAAATGGCAAAGCTGCCTTTGCTGAGGCTTGAACTTGATACCCCTCGTTCACAACCCATACATCACAACCAACTGAGCTAGTTTGATACTTGGTTATAGTATGCCTTTAACTATATTTGACGTCGCGTTCCTACGTTTCATATTGTTTTAAATTTTCATTCGGCAAAACTGTGTTGTGGGTTTGCATGCGTAATGTTTATGTTTTCTTCTTCACTTCCTAACTGATATTTGTCATTTCTTTTAACAAGTAATTATCATGTTTGGCTCAAGTTCACAAGGATGAGACCAATTAAGCTCAAATGAGTCTCGACTCATTTGAGTTTATTTGACTTAAGGATCCATATGTGACCAAAAGTTCAACCAATTTTTATAGGCGAGTATTATGTGTTCGAAATGTTTTACGGTTTATTTTAATGTCCGATGAGATAAGAAGCTATAAGCTTTGCGACTGAGTTATACTATTTGATAAATAAGTTATACGAGCTACTAGCTATATAGCAAGTCGAGTAGCGCAAGACTAGGCTAGCCAAACAGTTAACTTTAAGTTTCTTATATGTTTTAAGTTGTTTAGGATTTTGCAAGTTAAGTAAACTTTAACTCATCACACCAGTTATCATGATACATTCAGTTATTTAGGATCGTTAATTACAGAAAGAGTAGAAACATGGTTCAAACTTATGAGCTTGTCATTTGTGTCTTTAAAATGGGTTATGAAACCTTGTTTATCAGTAGTTATATATATATATATATATATATATATGTGTGTGTGTGTGTGTGTGTGTGTGTGTGTGTG
This sequence comes from Artemisia argyi, assembly GCA_030686995.1. NCBI lineage: Eukaryota > Viridiplantae > Streptophyta > Magnoliopsida > Asterales > Asteraceae > Artemisia > Artemisia argyi. Next base: position 150,429,161 of record CM060677.1, on the reverse strand, counting down.
TGTGTGTGTGTTAACTGTTGTTGTATATTAGCAATCTTTTTGTTTGTTAAGTCTTTAACCACACAAGATTTCTCATGATACTCTAAGTTGTTGGTGTTTCATTTTATACGTGGCATGTGTGAAACAAAACAAGTTTAAAGGTTTGCCACACAAGTTTAATCACCATCTAGCCACCTTGCATGCATGTATATATGAATGTGTATATATATAAGCATATGTTGACAGTGGGTAAATATATTTCGAAAGAACATGAACTGATCATCAGTTAGTTTTCTAGCCAAAGCTAAGCCAAGAAAGAATAAACGAATCGATAGCTTACAGTGGGTGAGACGAGATAGAGTGTGTGTTAAGGCAAGAAATGAAAAGACTCGGAACTCCTTGTGACCAAGACTTTGTAACTTCAATGCTTCTAGCTCTCTCCTTCTTCTCACGACAGAAACAACAAAGGTACTATTTTATGTTTAAGTTTTCGTTGAGGGATGTGGAAGAGTGATGGTGTATAGCTTGGTTAAGGCTTAGCCATGAACCATTATTAGTTCCATGTTTCCACCACCTTGCCTTCTCTTCCACCATGGCTCGACAGAAAGCTTACAGGAATGTATGTGATGTGAGTTGTAGTGAGAGTGTCGATTAGCGTGTAGCCTATAAGTACTCAAATTGGAACGTGATAAGGAAGCATGGATAGAATGTTTGCATGTTCATTGATTGGGGAGGCATTGAGGTGGGAGGTGGTGTGTAAGAGTTTTCATGAGTTATAGGTTACATTTGAGGGAGGTGGCGTATGAGTTATAGGTTACATTTGAGGGAGGTGAGTCTTCAAGTTTGAGTCCAGGTCGTATTCCACAGGTAACAGCCACGAATTACATTTTTGGTTCAAAATCTCGCGAGTCTAGATGTAAAACATTATTTCGGACAACTTTCATGTTTTACACTTTTCCTGGTTCGGACCAGAAGGGCCTTAAAATTGGGATTTAAATTCGTTACAGAAATTTATTGGTCATTAGAATTTATACGAAGTGGCATTGGAACAAAGTTATTATTTGTGTCAAATTGAGATGAAACATGTAAGGTGCCTTAACTTGATCAATATTCTAGTATAGTAATTATATTTGAAAGTTGATAGCAATTGTCATTCATGGTTCTTAGAAGCATGGAAACTAGAGTTGTGAAATAAAAGAGGTATGTCGTGTGTAAAAGTTACGATCAACTGAGCTAAAGCAAACATATACTTGTGACTTGTAAAAATAATAGACAGAGGTGTGCTTGGGCTGTGAAGCTTGGTGAGTTCGTTAATGAATTAGGTCCAAAGGAAAGGGGCCAAGAATAAAGAGTCCGTTATTATTAGTGAGTATGCATGGGAATTTTGTAGGCTCGGGATTTATATAAATTGTATTTGGTAATTATTGAAACGTATAATTATTAGGTATCAACGTTTTAAGTTATGTATGGTATCTAGGTTATTAAGGTTCAGGTGTAAACGTCGTTTCAAGGTAGGAGTGAATAACGTTGTAATTGACAAAGTATATATATATATATATATATATATATATATATATATATATATATATATATATATATATATATATATATATATATATAACTTGTTATGGGTAAAAATGGTTAATTTATGTTGTAATAATGTGTTAATCGTAGGAAAAATTTACGGGATGTTATAAGCGTCTCGTAAGATATTAAAGATTTGAAACAAGTTTCGGGTTTTGGTCCGTGTAATTCACACCCACCCATCTACCCTTAATACTAATAATACTATTATTATTAGTATTAAAAATACATTTTTTTTTAAGAGTAAACCTACAAAATCGTCCTTGTGCCTGGTTCCACACCACACACCAAACAAACACAAACATAATAATATTACTCCTCCATCTCTCATCTCCCTCTCTTGCTTAACCTAGCCGCCACTCTCACCTCACCACCACCATCACACCGCCGACTCCACAACAAAACCACCACCACCATCTTATTCATCATCTTTTTCCCTTTCATTTGATATATAACACGCGCCATATAACCCTCCCTAACACCACAAATCTTATCAAATCCGATTCTAATCTTGTTGTTTGCACTAGATCCGTGAGTTTCAAGGTCCAAGAAGGTGAGCAAACGCAGAAACAAGTGTAAACTTGTCTTGGAGAGCGTCGATCCGTGTAATACGGGTGTATATATTGATGGGTTTTGAAATTTTCTTGATTATTTCGAATTAAAACATGTTATACAAGTGGGTTTTCGACTAAAATGTAATGAAATCATCGTTTGGTATCCGGGTTTACTCCTTACCGTATGGGTCGAAGGAACCGTGAGCCTAGGCTCACGGCTTGATGTGGGTACGAGCCCTATGGCTCGTTATTTTCTTGGAGATTGACCTTGTGTTCTTGATTAGCGAGTGTGGATGCAATGGTGTTTGGTTTAGACTCGATTGAGTCGTGTTTTGGCCTTGTTGTTGTTGATGTATGTCGCGACCCAAGGGGGTCTTTTGGGCAGATTTTCAGTTGCTGACTTGAGCTTATTATGAGACCTCATGGTCTTGGTTTCGAGTATTTGTGACTCATGTGTTTAGCCGAGACCCAAGTGGGTTACAAGGCTCGGGTTTGGCTTGGTAAACCAACCCGGAACTAGCCTACTTTAATATTTTCCTTGTTATGGTTCACATTGTTATTAGTATTGTTGTGGCATTTTGGATTGGTCGAATGTTTTGGTTGGGTCGAGACAATTGTGGTCTCGACAATGGATATAATGTGATGATTGAGGAGTTGTTGACGAATGGTATATATGGGGACCGATTGTGAGACGGTCAAATTAGATGAAGGAGATAGGTTAGTCGGGTACCGTAGTCGGACCTTATTGTTGTAGCACGTGATATGGGTATTGTTCGGACGAAGTTGGATGGATTGATTTTGACTTGGTTATTTTTATTTTGGACTTGGACAATGAGCCGAGAGTGATGACTCGGACATGTGACCATTTCGTATGACTCGATAAATATTTATAATCAAACGCTAATAATAAAACTCGTAATAATATTATTGGTAATATAAACGTTTATATAAGTATATAGACGTGAATAACGTATATATAAATATATAAATGTGTATATTAAAAATAAAACGATCACGAGTAATATTATAACAATAACGTGACGATAAATATTATACTATGAAAGTAGTGTAATAATATTGGGAGCGTTATTATAATTAAACACTAGAAATAACGATGAAATCTTGACGTTAAATAAATATTAAATAAAATAATTTCTTATAATAAACGGAGAAAACTATCGAGTTATACGGGGTCGTGGTCACTTGAGTCCAAGTGGATTATTATTTTGTGACGTTTGTGTTGTCACGGATATATGACGATTAATACATTCACTTTCGATAACTATGTAATTTATTTAATCGACGGGTTAAATAAAAGCGATTTAGTTATTTAAATTGAGTATATTAATGGGCATCGTATCCTACGACGCCCATAGGTTGTGGTATGTGTACGAGAATAATGAATTACTAAGTATCTCGTGAGGTTACAAATTGACGAATATGGTAAACTTAACGGCATAATTAGAGAATTCATTAAACTTTGATATATATATATACCATATAGTATTTATGTGCAATATGACCTAGGATTTGGGTATAATCTTAGAGTGGTATATTAAGTAAATAAATGTGGGGGATTACCAAATCGACGGATTTGATAAACTTCGATGATTTATTTAAATAATATATTGGACTAATATTAGACCTATAGATTGGTTTTATTATCCTTTTGTTGTGACTTCTTGGTTTGAGTTGTGTCGACCCACCACCCGCATGGATACCAAACGTCAAACTCCAAACTAATACGAGATTAATGCGAGAAATGGATTTTCGGAAGTAAAATGGAATACGTTCGAGTTTGGGAATATTCGATTTTGAGGAAATGATTTCTGAACAAGTTGATATTGTTAGGTAGTGCCGAGTCCGTAGTTGCCGTCTTTTGAGTTACTATACATCTTACTTATACCGATTTCTTCTTGCTGATTTCTGGACTTGAGGTGAGTCATAGCCCCACTTTTTACTCTTGAACTATGTTTTCAATATATGGGGTGAGGAACGTGCAAATTATTTTATGTGGACTATTATCACTTTTATATTCTTTTAAAACTTGCTATGCATATGGACTAGGATGAATTGTTAACTTTAGTCACATAGTTTCGTGTGAACTAGTTATGGTTGGCTTATTTAGATACTATAGTGTGCACCTATAGGTTATTAATACTTCGGAGGTTATCCGAGTATTTATGATATTAAGGGGGTACCCGTGTATCTATGTTGTGGCGGAGGGTATCCGCAGGTTTATTACGGAAGGTATCCATGTATTTATGATGGAGCGGAGGGTATCCGCAGGTTTTAGTGAATCCCTAGTCTAGCTAGCAAGTGTTTTGCGTATATGTCCACTATATTGAATTATGAATTTAAACCTATGATCTTACCAGCGAAAGCCGACTTTTAGTACATTTTCTCAGGTAATTAAGCGATGATTTGGATGCTTGGATTGGAAAGATTGGCTATGGCACCTGGTTTATGGATCTATTTTCTAAAACTCTGATATTTAATTTTGGACCTACGTTTATTACTTTTGGGCCTGACTCTGAATGAATTTAGGATAAATGTAAACTTTAAAACCCCGTTTGGTTGTGTTTTTCTTATGTTTACTTTATCTCGTTCTTTTATGTCTTGTGTTGGATACCAATCCCCGTAGCACCCCGAAAGCTTGTTGAGTCTTCCGTTGTACCAAATTTTGGGGGTGTTACACAAACTCTCTTTTCTTCCATGTTCAATTGATGATAAGTTATCCTTTAATCATTCAATATGTCTATGTGTTGTTTGATTATATCGTATGCTTTTCTTTTCTTTAACATGTTAGCTTAAGTTTATTTGTGTTTGTTTAGATCTAATGAAACCTGGTTATTGATAATTGGTTGTTGGTTTCTCATTGATTGTTGTGGTTGACTGATTTTACCATTAGGCTTAAGAAAACTTGCTAATCTCCTATACGATAACTTGCTTGAGCGTCTTAAGAAATGTAATCGGATGTGCTATGGTTTTATTGGTTGTATTTAATGCATAAGTAAATGTTAATGAGGCCATGATAGGATACTAAATATGTCATCATAGTCAGAGTTAGAAGCTTATAGAGTTGGGGAAGATCGTACACGGCCCCACGAATGGTATTAAGGAATGCAACCCTTCACCTATGCAATTGTGACAAACCAATTAATCAATAAAAGATAACTAAGGAGTAGTGAAATCTAAGTGAACACGTTTTTCCCATTATTAGAAGTTCTCACATATTTTATTTTCTGTTTATTTTATTTTATTTTATTTGTTAAGTAGTTATTTAGGTTAGTTGACTAGCAACTAATTCCGCCCACTCTTTCAAAAATCGAGATTTTTACTTGCTTTCCATAAAATATAATAATACAAAAAGAATCATCTCTCACCTCTAGACCTAGTTAGAGCAACTACAATGGTAAAAACTAGAATAGTTTTTCACTATTTAGATAAGTCTTTTGAAAGACTTTTTATGCATTGCATGAAAAGCTTTTTGAAGAGCTTCTTAGAAAGACTTGGTATACTCCAAGTCTTTCATCAAAGTGGTATGTATTAAATGTGTGTAGCATTAATGGCATTAAATGCTCCAAGTCTTTATGACTTGGTGCCATTGTAGTTGCTCTTAGATTAATTTCAATCCTAACGAACACTATTCCCTGTGGAGAACGATCAATCCCCCGGTACTTGCCACTTCACTATACTACATCGGTCAGGTACACTGCCTGGTGGGGATTGTAAGCTTCTCAAGATCCCTTAAGAGGTAAAACTTTTGTGTAGACCACAATCCAGCACATCAAAGTTTTTGGCGCTGCTGCCGGGGAATAGTTATCGTGTAGGTTGATTTTATTTTGATTAGGTCTACTCATTAGATTCATTTTTAGTGAGATTTTTATTTATTTTTTTTATTAGCTTTCTTTAGTCTATCTTTTCCTTGTGTCTTTATTTGTAAAAACCTTTCGATTGACTCTTCCATTCACCATTATGGAGAACGCGAATCCACCATACTACCGACCATGAAACCCATTTACTCCTAATGACATCTTGATGTTCAAACAATATCGAGATGAACCTATCTATGATGTGTGGACTCGTTTTAAAATTTTACTCCAAATAGTCCCTCATCATAGTTTCAATTTGTGGTCCCTAACTCAAATCTTTTACTTTCGTACCGACCGATATGACTAAAGGTACATTTACGACTTTGCCGATGGGGACCTTGAGAAATTTAATGCTGAAGAAGCATGGGAAGCCATAGAGGATTATGCCCAATATTATTATAGAGTAGACAACCCGACAAACAACATTACGAATTAATTAATAACAAGTTTGAAGGAGTAAACAGGAAGTTTGTCTGGGGATGACTATTTTGGGATAATGTAGCCTCTCGTAATTTTCCCAACGGTTAGTAAATACTTACAAGTTATTACGTTATTTAAATACCCACTTTTGCGTGTAAATTTTTTTTTTTTATATATACTAGACTTGATATATAAATCACAACAGTAAATTGTGATTTATCTTTTGCTTAGAAACGTTGCTTGCACACAAACCTAGATAGTTTAAATTATCGCGAATATATATTTTAAACGTTTATATTTTTATAATATACGTTTCGTATATTTAAGGTACAATATTTATATATTCCCGGAGCCTACGAAAATTCCCGAGATCACTCATTAATATTATTTGATCGTAACCCGACTCTCAAAACACACCAGGTGGGCCCCGTTAACTCATTGGGCCTTAAACCCAACTAACAAACCAAACGGACCCTTTTTATATATTTTGTTTTTCTTTCTGCTGGGCCAGACGAAACCCCAAGCCCACCAGGCTAGTTGGCCCAAATCCGGCCTGTTTTGTTTTTCTTTTCCCTTGTTTCCAGTCACGAACGAGCCAAGGAACCCCCCTATTCTCTTCGAATTTTGACACACAACATGAACATATTTTTACATAACTTAATTTACGAGCTAGCAAAGAATTGAGAATGATAAAGTTTGCCATATATCTCACTTGTTTGCTACCTGAGAATTGACCAAAGCGAATGACAAAAACCATGTACAATGTAAAACCAAATTTTGTCACAAGCCTTCCTTAGCACCACCCAATGTATCCAATGCCTCTTAAGCTGACTCAAGTGAACAGGAATGTCAGGAATAAGCAGCGTATCTCTCTTACACATGCTCATTGTTGCTCTAGATAGATTGGACAAGAATTGAGGTGCTACTCCACGTTTACAAGCCAACAACACACTTCCATGTTACCTTACACTTATCACAACCTTAGAACTTCCTATATAAGGACCTCATGCAACCTCAATTGATCACACACACAAAAACTTACCAAATATACAAGTTACAAGTCGAGTAGAACTTGAAGTTGGGACAGAAGGTTTGGGACGAGTACGAAGCCTAGAAGTGATCCAAGGAGGCCAATCTTTGCTCATCTCATATCCCTAGTGTACCAAGAAGTGAACCACAATCCTCTTTGTTCCATTTTTGATCCCTACGAACCATTTTACCCACCTATTTTGAGGTGAGGTGAGACTCTTCATTTTTAATTATATGTATACGTATATGAAATTTACTTTGAAAGCAAATTACTTTACTCTCGTTATTCTTAAATATTAAACGTAACATATATATTAAAATCGTCATTTTCATTTTTGACTATGCTAGTAATCGAGTATGATAATAATTTTGAGCTTATATTAAAGTATACATGTAAAATATCACACGTTTCTAATCTAGTATGGACCTATACGAATTGTGTTAAAACACTTAGAATTATTCTAAGTCTTTGTAATATTTTCAGTACGAGTTTAAGCATTCACTTTGACCTTGCCATTTGAAAACTAGATACATGACCACGTTATTTTATAACTCGACCCCATTATCACCTTGGTAAACAATTGGGAAACACTTTTTATTCGACCATATGAGCTCGTTTAGCCTATTTGCCCGACCCCTTTCTACGCGACCAAAACAGTTTTTATAAAACTAAATAAGTTAACGTGGGCTTATCTTAAGCCCATTAAGCTTATGTGATACACTGGGCCTGGGAGCCCAACTCCAGTGTTTTTAGCATCCTAAAATGAGTCCAAGGTCAGGCCCAAAGGTCTCGTAAGCCCAATGGGTCTCAAATTATTAACGGGCCTTGTAATAGTCTCATTAAGGCCCATTTATCAAAAATAAGCACTTTATAAGCTAATAAGCAGTTGAATTAAGTTACTTAGAGTATTCTGAGCTTATTGAAAAAGTATAAAAACTAAATTCCAAGTTTGGTGAAATTTGGACTAGATTTGCAAAATTTCTTAAACCGGGGACTAAAAATGCAAAAGTTGTAAACTTTGGGTAAAAACTGTAAATCTGAGTTTTCTGGGTTAGAAACTGTAAATAATAAAACTTGGAGTTGAGAAATGTAAATATTGATACTTTTTGACCTAAAATGTAAATTATATATATTTTTGGACTAACGGTGTAAAATATATATCGTTAGGGTTAAAAATGTAAATTTTGGAAACTTAAAGGAATTTTCTGTAAATATTACTTTACAAAATAATATTAACCTTTTACATATATAAACATATATAAGACTTATATAAACATAAACTTATATATATATATATATATATATATATATATATATATATATATATATATATATATATATATATATATATATATATATATATATATATATATATATATATATATATATATATATATATATATATATATATATATATATATATATATATATATATATACGATATATATTCGTAATTATAAGTAAACGATATAACGATACATTATTTATTTCTTGTAAAACGATACGTTTATTTTATTTCCATTATAAAAACTAACTTTATATCAATCATCAATCATTTTTACTTACAAGTTATATGTATATATAACTTTGTTTTTGAACTTTAAACATTTAAACGAACACGAGTTTTAATAACAAACTGAATGACTAATATTCGCGATAAAACCAGATTTAGACTATCAACTGAAACTTGCATTATCTTTTAGGTTGTGTTGTGTGAAGCCGTTTCCTTGCTTTGTTGAGACTACGATACCACTGTACTACTAAGGTGATTTCATAGCCCACTCTTTAACTATTTTCCCGTGGGGGGGGATACATGCTTAAAACTCGAACACAAGTCTTTTTACCGGGTATTGAAATACCGTCAGGCCAATGTTATTTGCTTAAGTTACTATTGTCAGAAGTCCCTCGATCATGAACCTTAATCACTTGAAGGGTGAACGTAAATAATTGTGGATAGTACTATTAGTGATTGACAATCCTCGTTTGGTTGTTGGAGAAAACACCAGGCGTACCTTATTGTTCTTATAAATAGGTTATTGACAAATACCTATCTTTGGGGGCCTATTACTTACCATCATAATTCACAATTATGATTGGCAGTTAATCGTTGAGTATCATGAGCTTAAGGCAATAGCAGGAACATTGATTTTTAACATATTGATTGTATGTGATTACAATACATTCTTAACTTGTGATTCAAACTCTTAAACTCAAACCTATGAATATCACTCAACTTTATGTTGACTTTAGCATGTTTATCTCAGGTAACTAAACAAGACGGATCTGGATGGCACGGAGTGGGCAAAAGCATGACAAGAACCATAATAAACTACTTATTTTCCTTCAGAATAAAACACGTTCTTAACTTAATAATGTCTTGTATCCCAGATATTTGGTATTTTGAAATAAATTAAACTTTAATACTTCACTTTGTGTTGTCTACTATAATTGTGACAAAGATCCTTGAAGTAATACCCCGAAAGTCTTCTGCTGACATGTTAAGTCTTCCGCTGTTATTAACGACTTTTGGGGGTGTTACAGATAACTAAGTGGATGTCATGTAACACCATAGTACAAAATAAACACATAGGTAATCTAGATACAATGGAGGATGAGGTGGATAATCCAAGCCCACAAAGTACCCCACAAGTCCTACCATCATTTGAGGCACACACACCGCCCATCACTTACCCGGATGAAGTAGAAGAAACTTTAGGAATTCCGATGGAGGTAGAACCCTTGGACCAAGCACCACTTGAGGATATTGGTTTAAATACTTGTAGTGATAACCTTACTCTTAGTTCTAGGGAATTTCCTAGTGTTGATGAACCGGAACCTCAATCTTTACATAACTTTCTACCCTTAGGTTTACATCTAGGAGACAAAAGAGAAACTGACCCACCCATCGACCAATATTATCCGGGTAGTTTTAGGATGAAGGAAGCCATTCAGTCACCCCCTTCACCTCATGTGGCATGTTTCCACCCTAAGGGTGTGTATCGCTACTTTCACCCGCACTTAATCCTAAGTGTAGGGAAAACCTCCCCTATTTCGTTAAATAAGGGTAGTGTCAGGCTCGTGACTCGAACAAAAATAAGCGCTTATTGGGAGGCAACCCATGTTTTTAATTGTTTGATGTTTTTACTTTATTTGTTTGTTTGTGTCATATATGCTTAATCATAATTGTTAAATTTTATGTTTCCAATAATTTGTGAAAATGCTTTATTTTGTTTTTAACCTCGTCTTGATTACATATAAGGTATTTTGCAAAAGATAAGTGTAAGGGAAATCTAAATTTGTTTTTAAGAACGGATTGAAGATGAACGATAACAATGAGATATAAACATACATATTAGTATTTGTTTGAGTCAAATGCTTGTATCGAGTCATAATGAATGTTTTGTAGGATTCCAGGAATTATAACATAGGGTTTTCTTGAAATTTCCTGGAAACAAAATAAAAGAATTCTATCAGCTAATTAACAGGTTATATTGGACAAGAAGATATACATGGATAATCAAGCTTTTGGCGCTACTTTAATCTTGAAATTTTCGCATTTTCTTGGAGGAGGATTTAACGATGTTAGTACATCATCCACAACAAATGAATCAGGGGAGTATTTGTTTCATTCTTTCATTTTCTTTACTTTTACATTTTTCAATTTAACATTGGGGACAATGTTCAGCTTAAGTATAAGGGCGGGGGGGGGGGGGGGGGGGGGGTAAATGAAGATTCCTTAGAGATTACAATTGCACTTGATTTTTGTCTTGTCTAATAGTAGATGTGTAATAAAACTAAGAGAAACACTTGTTAGGGTAATTTTAGAACCAAATTTAAATTTTTTTGCGACAAGTAGGAGTGAAACTTTAGTCTTAATAAGCGTCTCATGGATAGAAGTTATATAACTAGGACAAAAAATTCGTACCACTCAAAAATTTTCACCCCAAATATGTGAGGTTCGCCCCTAGATTTGTTAGGAATAGCCTTAGTGCTTATGAGTGTACCGGTAGCATTTAGATTCTAGAACTTGCATTAGTGATTCATTCCGAGACCACATGTGAGACTACATTCGTGTAGTTGGAATTACTACATGATACGAGGCATTAGGATAACCCATGTTTTTAAGCCCGTTTCTTTTTATAATTACATTGACTTCATTGGTCAAGTAATTTTTCCACACCTTTGCGATGTACTCATTTTTAGTACACGATACCCCTAGTACACCCCTCAGAGCCTATCTTTTTTGTTTCTAACTTTAAGCATTTTACTTAACGGAAGAATTTGTTTACAATCCACCCCCAAATGTACACCCAAATCGCCTTAGCCTTCCTTGTATGAACTCATCTTTAGTGCATTATTGTTACAATATTTGTTTTAACCCTTTGTTAATTGTCTAATTGATTACATGGTTGCAAAGTCGAGTCATATCTTGTACATATTGTTTTTGGACGATTAGGACTCATGGGTAAAGTACTATTGTTACGGAGTAATGGGGAAGAACGTCAACTATTACCCCCAATATGTGCACAAATGTTTTAAAGTACTCCAAGTTTTTTGATTTTCTTAATTCAAGTTATTAGATTAGTTACATGTAAAGTATGTAAAAGTTCAAGTTTAAGGGGAGAGCCGAGCCCCCTTGATGTATTATTTTGGATGGTAGGGCAAGAGTGTATGAAAAAAATCAAAAAAATCAAGAAAAATGAAAAAAAAAAAAAATAGAAAAGAAAAAGGTAAAAAACATACGAACTACCATCCCGTTTCCTTTTATGTTTATTTAAGTTTATGTTATTTTGTGATTAGCCTAAGTTGAGTCGAGTCTTGGCTTAGCAACGCCGCATTGTACATGTAATTAACCAAGACAATTGACTTGCCACCAGTAAAATATCCCTTTATCCAACACACCGTGTTTTTCATATCCCTACACCTTACGTTATAACCCTTTAAAAAGATCTCTTTGATAATTTTCCTAGGTGCTTACGCCAAGTGGTGGAGGTTTTCGATCCTTTCCCAAGCCTATGGTAATTTTTTTGCTATGACAGGTAGTGAGTTATATCTTTCCATTTCCAATAGTTATATTTTGGTTTATAACACCCGAGAGATGAGAGTATCTAAACACTATTTATGAGGTGCTAGTGTATAATTTCCGTGCTTATTTTGGTTATGGTGGAACGATCATTTGTTGTAATTACTTTTATATTAATGTTAAATGACCCCTAGCTTGTATTTTGATTAGAATAAAAGCTCATTTGCTTGAGAACAAGCAAATCCCAAGTGTAAGGGTATTTGATAAGGAGAAATTTGTTACGATTTTAAGGGGTCATTAAAGCCCTAAGTCATGATAATGTGATCGATTACTACCCTAAATCGTTTCTTTTGTCAATTTAGGTACTTTTGAGGAGAATTTTGGAAAAGGAAGCATTTTGGACGTTTTTGGAGCAAAAAGTGAAGAAAACGACAAAGTCAAGAATCCATGCTGGAATTTGCACCTGACGGCGTCATGATGTTCAAGGGGACGGCGTTAGCTTATGTGACAGGAGGTGGATATTACATTTACACTTGACGCGCCAGAAGACAATTTGAGGTTTAATACGTAACGGCGTCATGTTCTACCAGGAGTAGGCCGTCACGTGTCACTAAAGCGTGATGGCCCAGAAGAAATAAAGAGAGATGGCGTCAAGAAGTTGGATTGGATGACAAGAAACCCTAGCCGCGGCGAGATGACGGCGTCAGCAATCAAAAGGTGACGCCGTCACTCATCAAAAGGTGACGCCGTCACCCATGTAAATCTATATATAGTTTTCGATTTTTCATTCAATGAGAGGACTTTTGGTAGGGAAGTTTAGGGTACGAACCCTAGTCGATTTTTGCAGCTATTTTAGGGTTTCAAACTCTCTTTTCTTCCATGTTCAATTGAATATAAGTTATCCTTTAATCATTCAATATGTCTATGTGTTGTTTGATTATATCGTATGATTTTCTTTTCTTTAACATGTTAGCTTAAGTTTATTTGTGTTTGCTTAGATCTAATGAAACATGGTTACTGATTATTGGTTGTTGGTTTGTCATTGATTATTGTGGGTGATTGATTTTAGAATTAAGCTTAAGAAAACTGGCTAATCTCCTATACAGTAACTTGCTTGAACGTCTTAAGAAACGTAATTAGATGTGTACTATGGTTTTATTAGTTGTATTTAATGCATAAGTAACTGTTAATGAGGTCATGATAGGATACTAAACGTGTCTTCATAGAAAGAGATAGAAGCTTATAGAGTTGGGGAAGATCGTACACGGCCCCACGAATGGTATTAAGGAATGCAACCCTTCACCTATGCAATTGTGACAAACCAATTAATCAATAAAAGATAACTAGGGAGTAGTGAAGTCTAAGTGAACACGTTTTTCCCATTATTAGAAGTTCTCACATATTTTATTTTTTGTCTATTTTATTTTATTTTATTTGTTAAGTAGTTATTTAGGTTAGTTGACTAGCAACTAATTCCGCCCACTCTTTCAAAAACCGAGATTTTTACTTGCTTTTCATAAAATATAAAAGTACAAAAAGAATCATCACTCACCTCTAGACTTAGTTAGATTAATTTCAATCCTAACGAACACTATTCCGTCTAGAGAACGATCAATCCCCCGATACTTGCCACTTCACTATACTACATCGGTCAGGTACACTGCCTGATGGGGATTGTAAGCTTTTCAAGATACCTTAAGAGGTAAATTTTTTTGTGTAGACCATAATCCAGCACATCATAGACCAACATGAGAGGTTGAATTTGTTATGTCCTCTGTTGGTCCAAAATTGATTTCAATTATATTTTCTAGAAAAAAGTTCTAAAAACACATAAGTATATAAAAGCTTAAAGGGACAAGAAATTTATAAAACTAAAGAGGTTAATTTTCAATATTTTATAGTTTTATTTATCAATAAAACTTACAATCAAATCTAAAAGGTTATAAGAATGTCATGCAATAAATCTAAGTATAAAATTTTCAGTTTTCTTAATTTCTAATAATAAATTTATAAATTTTACATATAGTGTCTAGAATTTATACTTTTTTATGAGAAAATACTTTTGTGATGGTTATTATTATTATTATTATTATTATTATTATTATTATTATTATTGTTGTTGTTGTTGTTTTTGTTTATTATTATTATTATTATTATTATTATTATTATTATTATTATTATTATTATTATTATTATCATCATCAGTAACTCAAAAACTTTACAAAAAATAAGATTTAGAATCTTGAATGTATAAAAGAAGATGTATTTCATACGATATTGAAAACACATTCTTAATTCGATTTTTCTTTTCTATTGAAGTGAACCGCGACTGTTCCTAACTCGTTAGAGCACAAATTTTAAACATTTGTTTTAAAACAACACATCAAGCCAAACCTAATTACTTATTGTGTAAAAACGCGTCATTTTCTAATATAGTAAATTACTAAATAATCCTTTAAACGCTTATATATTGAAAAAATACCGTGAGCCTAATTGTAACCCTATTAATTTTTTGCGCAGCCGCTACGCCTCCACCTCCCATTACCCTTAACTTCCCACCGCTTTCCCCTTCAACAATTGCATCCATATTTTGTCAATCATCAAACATACCAGGTATGATGTAATCATAACGATAGATCTTACATATATAATCTAATTGTATTTTATATCTCTACTTTTATTTATTTACATATGAAGTTTGAGTAATATGAATTTGAAATAATTTTGATATGAACTTAATCTAAGCGATCATCATTCACATGGAATTGGTCAAACTTGACCAAAAATGGTTTGTACTTTTACAATCTATCCAGTAAAATTGTTTTTATGACAACTTATTCATCTATTTCTCAAACAACTTTGAGGACTTAATTATTTCATTGATTTCCCAGGTTGGTTACAAAAGATTCTAAAATTACACTTGACTTTGATCTCATATTTTAAGATCTTTATGAGTGTTAATCGCTTTTTACTTTTTATAGTAAATGGTTCATTCAAAAAATTGGTTCTTAAATTATCGATGGCTTTTTCGTTATAAACAGACTAGCTAGTTAAAATTTGATTACTTTGAAAATTTTAAAAATAATGATCTAACCGTGTATATCTCTTTATTTGTTATTAAGTATGCTGCTTTTAATGCTAAAGTTGTTAGGTGAAATATAAATACGCCTTATCATGTTTGTAGGTTTAGTTTCTATTAGATTTTTAGAGTTTTAAATGTAGTTGCATTATAAATTGTAGATCAATAAAGCATAATGTTTGGAGTTATATAATTCAACTTGGTATCAGAGCGGGTATGATCCTTATAATTATTTGGCCATCATGATCCGTTGTATGTATGCCACCTCGCCAAAGCATAATATTATGATATCTTTTTACATATTATTAAGTATGCTACTTTTAATGCTAAAGTTATTAGCTGACAGATAAATATACCTTATATCTTTTGTAGGTTTAGTGTTTATTATATTTTTAGAGTTTCAAATGTAGTTTTTATTATAAATTGTAGATCAATAAAGCATAATATCAGGAATAATATCATTCAACATGGTATCAAAGCGGGTGTGATTCTCATACCTTGCCGGCTGTCACAAGTCATTGTCTATACGTCACCCGCCCAACCTTCCTTCACAAAACCTATTCATCGTTCGTCATGAGTTGTCGCTATCATCTAACATAATTTATGAATTTTTTTGCCAAAACCGTTCGGGTTAACAGCCCGGTCAGCGTAAATATCTTAGTATTTGGAATTCTCCACATAACCCAACAAAAAAAATGTCGGTCGGACATCACACTACCGGGTTTTAGTAACGAGCAGAAGTAAAAATCAGGAATTTGCAACTACACTAATGCCTAATGGGCATTTCTCGCAAAAACCCTAAACGTTAGGCACATAGTTCGCAAATTTTCAAACTAGTGATATTTCTTGCAAAAATAGCAAACATTAAGGATATAATTTACAATTTACTCTAATATTTATTTGTCTCGATGACCCAAGACATTGGAACACGTACTGCGCATATATTTAGTAGGATTGCATTTTCTATAGCTAGAGGAGTGGGAGCCCAGTTGGTATCTCGGCTTCCCACTAACTTCTTATAAATCTTTTGGGTTTCTAATAAAGTGATGTTAATAATAATAATAATAATAATAATAATAATAATAATAATAATAATAATATAAATCAAATTTTATTATTAAACATAATAATTTTATATAAAGTTAGATGTGTTGTATTCCCACTTCTTTCTGAATACAAAAACTAACTCTATGAAAGATAAAAACACCACTCTTAGTATTATTTGAGTGGTCAATGGCAATAGACTTAATACGTGAAAGTCGTGTCCAAAGCCTCTGTATCAAATTCCCCAAAAGTAAAAAAAGCAAATGGCATGACCGTGTATCCGTTGTCCTCACATTTGGACGCATACTTTCTCTTTTTCTTCTCCACAACATTGTGCAAGGCTACCACAGGAGCCCATGAAGTCGTCCCAATCCGAGCAAATGGAGATATATTTGTCATATCCAAGCATGCATTTTTACCTTGCCAATTAAATAATAACAAGTCTGCAGGCCATAACTCCTTCCCATCCTCCGAAAGGAACCCCATTGGAGCCTCCTTACGCACCATGATCCCAACTTGGAAGGATTATGCCTGAACTTCACACCCGCTTCACTAGAGCAGTGGACCACATGATCTCCCCCCATTGGTCCATACGATCCACATTGCGACTCGGGCAAAGGCTACCTTTAGAGAACATGGGTATAGTGAGCCTATAACACAACACATATCGGAATTGGCGATAGTTCATCCTTTGTCTCTGAAGATAAATATGGACACTTATTTTTCATGCTAGCTTGTTTACAATTGCAACATAATTCAAGGACACTTATTTTTCTGAAGATAAAAAAATTAACTCTATAATGGTGATGCTGATCCGATGCAATTGTTTTGCTATTTTAGGTGAAACCAGTCATTTCAAAATCAATGGTTTCTGCTTTAAATAATATCAGCTGTGTTCAGAAAGTGATGGACATCATACCAGAGTGTCCACCTTCAGATTCAGCCAACCTTCTCCTACAATATGAAAATGAACCACAAAGAAAAATCAGACGAACACTAAATGTGTCAGTGTACCATGATCAGACTTTTACTGATGAATGGGACCTCGATTTTCTAGAAACAATGATGAACATGAAGCCAAGCGTTGTTGGGGTAATTTATGTGTTATAACTAAGTTGCATGTTTTCTCTATAATTACTTAAATCATTTAATCATCCTTTGTTACCTTTCTTTATGCTGTTACTTGAACAGAACAAGGGGTTCATACTCGATGAGATAAGAAAGACTGACTTTGAGCTTATGGAAACGTCCCTTGTTGTTGTATTGGACACTGCTGCTGATTA
This sequence comes from Artemisia argyi, assembly GCA_030686995.1. Classification (NCBI taxonomy): domain Eukaryota; kingdom Viridiplantae; phylum Streptophyta; class Magnoliopsida; order Asterales; family Asteraceae; genus Artemisia; species Artemisia argyi. The sequence continues at coordinate 150,411,290 of CM060677.1, read as the reverse complement.
TATGAAAATTCTTGGAGGTCAAGGAGGAACCATTGTAAAGTGCTTGTACACCAATGTGTGTTTCCCTGATTTATGCGGGCCTCAAAAGGTTAAATTTTGAAAAATTTAAATATCGTCTAACTAGTAGATAAACTGCCAATAGCAACAACCTGAATACATTGCTAATAATAACTTTTTGTTGAAGCTAAAATTGATAAATATAGGCCAACGTATATCTTTTTATGGTATACTAGACGATTACCCGTACATAGCAACGAAAACTCATCATTTATGCCATTTTTGCTAAAGAAAACTCATTGTTTGCTTGTTTATACAGATCCCTGACTTTGTGGTAGAGTTACTTGTTCCGGTGGATTATCCTAATTCATCGCCTAAAATCTTTAACTCAGGCCGCAATGTCTTGAGGTAAGTGATAATATGATCTTCAAAAACAACGATTAATTCGGGGGCATAATAATTAAGTTTTTCACTAAACTGATGGCAGTCAACCATGGAAGAAGTTGTACGAGGACATCTTGACTAGATTTGATCTTTCACTGCATGAGATTCCTGGACATATTTCTCTTGGAGATATGGCAAGAGAGTGGGATGCCAGTGCTCGTTCTGTAATCACCAAATTTGTGGAAGGAAAAGGCAGAAATAGCTTTAGTTCGAGGTATGGAAGGTGGGAGAGTTACATGAGAGCTGCATATGAACGATCACAAGTGCCACTCAAGTCATCTCAGTCTGTTGGTCCCTCTTCAAGAAGACCAACACAACCAGAAACAAGAACTGCTCCTCAACAGTCCCCACTTTCTGTTTCATCTCCTAGATTGGATGCAAATAGTGTGTTGTCGATACAGCCACTCGAGAGTTCAAAATTTTTAAGCTCTTCTTTATCAACTCAATCTAATCATGGGAAACAGAAAGCTTCTCCTCTATCTTCAGCGCCATCAGTAGAAACTCAAAAGCTTAAAACACCCATCCAAGAAACGCCAAACTCAAAAGAACCGATTCTTCGTTGGGTGGATGTGGTATGTTTGTTTTGATCTTTTGTGTTCATGCTAGCTTGTTTACTTTTGCAACATGATTTAAGAACACTTATTTTTCTGAAGATAAAAAATTAACTCTCTATCATGGTGTATGCTGATCCGTTGCAATTATTTTGCTATTTCAGGTCAAATCAGTCTCTTCAAAATCAATGGTTTCTGCTTTAAATGATATCAACTGTGTTCAGAAAGTGATGGACATCATACCAGAGTGTCCACCTTCAGATTCAGCCAACCTTCTCCTACAATATGAAAACGAAACACAAAGAAAAATCAGACGAACACTAAATGTACTGTCAGTGTACCATGATCAGATTTTTTCTGATGAATGGGACCTCGATTTTCTAGAAGCAATGATGAACATGAAGCCGAGCGTTGGGGTAATTTATGTGTTATAACTAAGTTGCATGTTTTCTCTATCATTACTTAAATCATTTAATCATCCTTTGTTACCTTTCTTTATGCTGTTACTTGAACAGAACAAGGGGTTCATACTCGATGAGATAAGAAAGACTGACTTTGAGCTTATGGAGACGTCCCTTGTTGTTGTATTGGACACTGCTGTGACTATATGAAAATTCTTGGAGGTCAAGGAGGAACCATTGTAAAGTGCTTGTACACCAATGTGTGTTTCCCTGATTTATGCGGTCCTCAAAAGGTTAACTTTTAAAAATTTTAAATATCGTCTACTAGTAGATAAACCACTAATAGCAACAACCAAAATACATTGCTAATAATTACTTTTTATTGAAGCTAAAATTGATAAATCTAGGCCAATGTAAATGGTATATATTACAAAATGTGCAGTTTTGTTATATAGTTATAATATTTTGATACCCCATAAAAAATTTTCCTTACAAACTTCAAACACTTGCTTAATACCGGTTGGACCAACGGCGGATGATACAAAAAAATAAGTAAAATAAATTAAAGACTTATGTAAGGATATTCTTTAATATGCATTTTCTGTAAGTTTATGCCATTTTTACTAAAGAAAACTCATCGTTTATGCCATTTTTGCTAAAGAAAACTCATTGTTTGCTTGTTTATACAGATCCCTGACTTTGTGGTAGAGTTACTTGTTCCGGTGGATTATCCTAATTCAGCACCTAAAATCTTTAATTCGGGCTGCAATGTCTTGAGGTAAGTGATAATATGATCTTCAAAAACAAAGATTAATTCGAGGCATAATAATTAAGTTTTGCATTATATCTGGTGGCAGTCAACCATGGAAGAAGTTGTACAAGGACATCTTGACTAGATTTGAGCTTTCACTGAATGAGATTCCTGGGCAAATTTCTCTTGGGGATATGGCAAGAGAGTGGGACGCGAGTGCTCGTTCTGTAATCACTAAATTTGTGGAAGGAAATGGCGGAAATAGCTTTAGTTCAAGGTATGGAAGCAGGTAGAGTTGCATGATGATTGATGACTTCTGGTTACTCTAACTAATCATGATCAAACAAAAAATTAAGCTAGCCTGTACATCTTGTACGTGTAACCTTCTGTTGTTTAGTCTTGAGGAACGATGGCTTGTATAACATTAAAAGGCGAAGTTCATCATTAATTTGTTTAGGGAATTGAACCTCAGTTATATAACTCTCTTGTTTTTGTCATCTGATTATCTCTATGCATCACATACACAAACTTGAGTGGTATACAGTCTAGTAGTCTATTCCTTAAAAAGAGCATCGCAATCACTCTTCACACATGCTGAATTGGTCACTGGATATCGCTATATGCAAGTATTTAGAAATCATTCAAATTATCTCTCGTTTTCTTTCAACATATGTTGTTGCTGGTGCAAACTTGGACATTGGATGTGTCATCGTCAATTTTGAGTTTTGACTATACATTTGATGGTATCAAATGACAGTCATTCAGGGAACATAAGTTCACGAGAAAGAAGCAAATAGCTAGACCAATCTCAGTTCTCAATATGAATACTATTTTGTTGTATATTGTTATTAAAAGAAGAGGTATATTCCAACTAAAGCTTTAATTTCTGAATATGATTGTCATAGCACACGTTGTTGTTGTTTTTTTTTTTTTTTTTTTTTTTTTGTCAATATTGAGTTTACGTGCAACTTCTAGAACCAAAATTCTCTGGATCATAAGTTACTAAATAAAACTTGTAGAGACAATAATAAAAAAAGAAGAAGCATACTGCTGAGAGTATGTAGATTGTAGTTATATTACAAACAGTGACATGTAAAAGTAAATTTAGAGTTACCAGCCCCATAGACGGTCACATCAATCGACCGGTTTTTGCAAACAAACATGAGATTAGTAAACTATTATCATAACCAAAGGGACAAATGGACATGATTTGAATCATGACATCCGCCTTTATGCCGCATGTCGTTAGCAACATTTAGTATTTGGCATGTGTACTTAGTTAATAATGGGCTTACCCTCTTATTTATACTCCTATAGTCCTATTGTATTTATTATGAAAACGAATGATATATGTTGATCACATCGTTTTAAGTGCATGTTCTGCATCACTTTTACAGCGGATTATTTCTTCACTTCATCAAGAGTTTTCTATAACTGACTTTGGCCCTTTGAATTACTTTTTGGGCATTTCCATTTCGTTTGGTACTACAAGCTTGTTTTTTTATTCGCAAAAAAGTGTGCTTTGGAGATTTTAGAGCGAGCGGGTATGACAAACTATCATCCCCTGTCGCACACAGGTCGATACAGAGACCGAATCGGGTATAGATGGTATCATGGTTTCTGATCCCACACTCCCACTCTTTATAGGAGCCTTGTGGGTGCACTTAGTACTTCACATTCGTGCAACCAGACTTGTCCTTTGCGGTTCATAAAATATGTTTGTTTATGCATGATCCTTAGGAGCCTCACCTTGCGACCATTAAGTGGATTTTGCATTATGTTCGAGGTACTCTTATTAAGAACTCAAGTTGTATTCAACATCATTTATCATGTGTCCTACTATTCGAAGATCCACTTTTGGGTATTGTGTATTTCTTGGCAACAACTTTTTATCTTGGTCGTCTGAGCTACATGTTACTCTCCTCCCTCTCCAGTGCTTGTATCACAATGTCGCTAATGTTGTTGTTGAGACTCGCTTAGTTACGGAATTTTGCTACACAAGATTCACTTGCCTTTACAGACCGCTAACGTGGTTTATTGGGATAATGTTAGTGTATCGCTCTTCTAATCCCGTGCAACATCAACGCACGAAGCACATTGATATTGATATTCATTTTGTTCAGGATCAAATGGCAACAGGTCCTGTACGAGTTCAACATTTGCCTTCTCGTTATGAGTTTGCGGATATCTTAGCCAAAGGTCTCCTGTATGCATTGTTTGATGATTTTCGCTCCATGTACTTAGTAAATGGCCCATGTACTTGGTTAATATTGGGCTCAACCCATTTATCTATTGTCTCATGTATTTATACACTTGTATTTATTATGAAATACATAAATAATATAATTCTATAGTTTACAACATATGCAAAGCAATATCAAAATATATAATGCATTTTTTTTATAATTGCATTAACTTTAAATAAAAAAGACCTCTACTAGATAGTTTTGTGACTTTTATATTACAAGTTACTTCTTGTTATGTTGG